>CABHPH010132107.1:0-12259 GCA_902168325.1 Peromyscus nudipes | reverse complement strand
GTGTGTGTGTGTGTGTGTGTGTGTGTGTGTGTGTGTGTGTGTGTGTGCATTGTTTGTCTTCAGACAATGTGATTCCCCATTATTTCTCAGCAACTCATTTTACTAACGACCTTCACTATAAGGAGTCTGTTGTCAGCCAGGCTCCGCTCCACATTCAGTTCCCTAAATGCGTCCCCATCCCACCTCAAGTTTACTGATTACCTTCCAGGAAATCATTCATAATTCTAGTATCAACATCCATTCTGTCTTCTTTGGAGAAAAAAAAATAATTATTTATTTAATCTTGTGTCTTAAGGTTTATCTTCTAATCCTTCTGTCCTACATCTGAAGCAACATCGTTATCTGAAGTTTATTTTTTTATATAATGATTTTTATATATGTATATATACATATATGTATAATTCATATATGTATGCTTTAATAATACTAAGTTTTAAAATTATTTTCCTTTGTAATAACAAGTCGGGTGTTTTATATACGGATTCAAAAGGTCTTCTTTAAATGTATCTGTTGATCAAGTTTTAGAATCCTGAAAAGCAAATCCCCACTTAACAGTATTTAAAAAGCATGCCCCAAAGCAATAGTTAACATGCCAACATGGGTTCAGTGGGAAGTACGGCAATTTGGGAAGAGCAACAGAAAAGCAAAACAATGACGAACTATACTTAGGATTTATATATATATGTGTGTGTGTGTGTGTGTGTGTGTGTGTGTGTGTGTGTGTGTGTGATGCTGTGGATCAAACCCAGGACCCATACATGTTAGATAAGTATCTTAATATTAATTATGCTCCCACACTCAGCTTTTTGAGGCAGGGTCTCCATATGCAGTTCGGGCTTCCCTTGAACTCACTATGAAACCCATGATGATTTTTAATTTACGATGTCCCTGCTTCATTTTCCTGAGTTCTGGGAGTGCAGATCTGTATCACCATGCTTGGCTTCCAACTTGGGATTTTAAACTGAGGAAACGTACTACCAGGTCTTCTTAGTTGGAAGTATAAGAGAGAAAAGTGGATTTGAGTTCACCTAAATAGAAATAAAGCAGTGAGCAAATACAACCTTAGAGCTGAGGTGGTCTCAGCAGTAGTCATTTCAGAAAATCCCTGTCAATCCCGGGCCAGGAGAACTGGGGGAAGACAGTAAGATGTCTAAGATGAAGAGTCTGGAGTCCAGCGTGCCTGGCACTCAGAGAACTGAGCCTTGACAAGCAAAGAACAAAATGGAAGATGAAAATGCCCACGATGGGCACAGTATCAACATACTGAGAAGGTTAAGAGCTCTGGAGGCAGGAGTTTTGGTTGTCTCCCAAAGCAATGGTGATGGCAACAGGCTATGGCACCTGAAAGTCCTTTGCCCTTCTCCTTGCCTTCCCATGTCTTCCCTTCACAGACTGGACAGGAAATCAACTGCGTGGCAGTACAGGAAATGTATTTTGCAGACTTCTACCCCTAACACCATGATGCAAAATACAGAAAAGTGGGCTTAAAGCCAAGAGATAATAAGCAAATAATCAGGACACGTTTGAGTCTGAAATAAGTCTCTCAGATGTTATCTCATTCTTTAGAAGACAGGTCATAGCAAGTTTACAGTTGTACATCAATCACTGGTCCAGCAGTTGGTAGACTTAAATAGATAATTGCATTTTTGAGGCAGTATAAGGATATTAAGAATGACATTCATCTGGGTTTTGTGTGCCTTTCCCTGCCTGCTTGGTGTCTGAGGCAACCATTCCAACTCCCAAGCATGGAAAGGCAATCTTTAGTCAGGATAAAATGTTTGTTAATAAACTTCAAGTGGAAATATCTCACCCACCTAAAAGCTTTTCATGCACTCTAAGGTTTGGCTGGTGATAGACAAAACCCCAAGTATATACAGTATGTCTGGTTCCAGTATGCCTACCTAAGACTCCCTCCTTATTGTCTGCTGTGTGCCGGAAGTTGGATATCTGCCATTTATCTCAACTCCAAAATTGTATCTGCCATGTCTAATTCACTCTCATCTTTTAATGCCACTTGTCAATAGATTAGGAAAGCCTGGCTCCTGAAAAGAATTCACTCTAAATGTGTGAATCACTGATTATTCCCCCTTAGCCATTCCAGAGATGCTTGTGTCTTAAAGTATGATAATTACTTACAAGTCAAAGCTTTATGATTAAAATTTAGAAAGAAGAGCTTATTTGGGAGCAATTTAGACAAATAGGGTAGCTCCCTGTGATAAACTGAGACTTGAAGCTTATTAAAAGTTCTGAAAGAGAAAATGTGGCAGAGGTAGTAGTTTGATTTCTTTTAATCTCTTTAAACTGTCTCATATAAGCAAAGAGACCAAGAGAACTGTGTGTGAAACCCCCAGACTACATTAACGACAACGCTAGATGGTAATGTGTCCCTATGCATAGCAAAAATGCAAGAAGGTAAGGAGAAATGCATGCTTGGGATGCCTGTGTAAAAGAACACAGAGAGAAGTAGCAGTATAACAGAGAACATGACTTCTCCCTGCCCCATCACCACCACATAGCCAACATGTCAACTTCTATGCACTGAAGAGTACAATGAGCCAGCTTGATAAGAACAGTAGCCATGGGGAGACTTTCCCACAATGCAATACTAAGTAAGTGCAGTGATCTCACAAAGGCCGAGAAGGGTTGGGATAGTCTACCATGAGGAACTCTTAAACCTGGCCCACAGTGTCACCCTCCCACAATCCAACGTTCTTTCAGGGCTGAGTTATTCATCACATCTATAAAGCCTCAGACTTAGGCAATGGGTTTCAGAGATCTGTGAAACGCTCTAATTTCCTTTAAAATCAGAAGGAAAAATTAGCTTGAAGGGAATGTTTTACTATATAACAATATGTCTATGTTTACATCTGTGTGGCTGTAACATATGATTTTTATAGCTGTTAGTGGAGGAAGCTAGGGCCCACACGAGTCACATCACAGACTCCATACAGAGTAGCAGCAGCAGGTACTGTCCTCAACACCAAACAAGATGGGGTCAGCTGAGACGAAGTCAAGGGAAAGCCCAGACTAATGGCAAAGCCAGTGGAGAGCCCTATGATCCCAGAAAGCTGTCAGCATGCTTTTGAGCATCCAGAGAAGCAAAGAGGAGGGAGCTCTGGGAAACTGGGAACACTCCCCTGAATCCAGCCAGCCTTGTTCTTCAAGTTCAAGAAAACTAATTTCACATAGACGTGAAGCACAAAGAAGGACAGAGGTCAGATCCCATACAATACTCTGATAAGAAAAGGAGAGCGCACGCCGCCGAATGACACCCCCCCTCACCCCCACCCCCGCAGACAATGAGAGCCCACTAGAAAGATGTGTCCTCAAAAAAGATCAAAACAGCAACCTGCCATTTCAAAACAAGCTAAGACATTCCGGAAACGATACAATACATAAAAGAACAACATGAATCAAAATGGGAGCTCGGTGATGAAGTCAGTGGAAGACTTCAGGAAAGAATTAGAAATTAGAGTGAAAGCCATTTTAGAAATAAAAGAATAAACCAGAACACCAGGGCTTACCAACACAATAGATGATAGAAAGAGAAGGTTTCAAAAAAGGAGTGGGGAGGGAAAAACCGCTTGCTATCAGAAAGAAAACAATAGAAAAGATTCTAGAGATTGTGATCAATAGTGAATGAAGGAGAAATCAAGATCACAAGAAAGCAGAATAAATGCTAAAAATACTTATGGCATTCAAGAAACCTAACCTGAAACAGTAACTTAAAAATCTATATTGGAAGTACACACCAGGTTCCTGGAAATCCTGAATAAACAGCATCAGGACAGCATCTGATAAAACTGATAGAATCTACATATTAATGCTGCTGGGCATCTTCTTGATGAGTGGAAAGAAACACCTCACTATGTATAGGGAAAAGAAAGCCAGATTATTATATGACTTTATAAGAGTCATGCTATATGCCAGAGAAAGAGAGGTATGTGTTCAAAACATACAAAGAAAGAAAAATGTGAACCCAAGATTTAATACACAGCAAAGTGGACTTTCACGTGGAAAAGACATGAACCAACTGTTCCCAGCCTGCACAAACACAGGGAATATTGTTTCTATGAACTCTTCTTGGATAATTAGTGGACAAAAGGCTCTTCAGACAACACATTCCCTAGAGAGACATTAACTTAAGGGCCGGTGGTGATCATTAAATATATATTTGCCCTGGAAAGGAAGGCTGGATCTGTGCTAAAAGGCAGAGGGTGCATATAGCACACAATGGCTGTGTGCTGTGGCTGCATGGAATATGGCTCCGAAAGTCGGAGTGGGAAAATGTACGCACTTTGTAAACTTTCAGTAGCCCTATTGTTGGGGACATGGAGGTTGTCGGTTTTTGAGACTTTGTGCGTGATATGAGATAAACAAATGAGTAACATGAGATTACCTACTTCTATTATTTTCTCCCTTCTAAAGAATCAGGGATAGAAGCTAGGAAAAGAAAAAGAGGCAGTCATGGATGACAAAAGCAAACACCCGATGTCACACAGAAGTTAAAGGGAAGATCAGTCATCTCCTGCTTGAACACAACATGGATTTAAGGTCCCGATATCTAATCTTTCAACACATGCATTGGCTTGGCCCATGGAAGAGGGCTTTAAGCAATGACAGCCTCATTGAAATCAGCATCACTCACTCTTACAGACTGGAGAGTTGAAGGTTTCCTCTCTGAAGGAAACAAAGATTTCATGAAAAAAAAAAAATGGCTGCCTCTAGTTCTGGGCCGAGCACAGTATAAAATGAATATGCTATATCATGTGATAGGAGTTAGTTAAGAAGTAGGATATCAAAAGGACTTTAACAGGAAGAGCCAAGTCCAAAGTAGAAGTGCATGGAAAGGCCCTCACTGGCCAAATAAACATTAAACTTTGGTGGTGACAATCATTGCAATGATTTTAAACACGCTATTTCCATAAATCTGTGAATTCATAATGCTACTTTAAAGTCATATTCAAAGTATGAGAAAATAATCCCTTACCTTGGAAACTGCTAAATAAAGGAAAACATATCATTTCCTTTATTTTGCAGTTTCCAAGATATTAACAAGGATCCAAGTAGCAGAAGAAAATATCTATGTCAATATCCCAACTGATAAATTAAAAGCAAATGCTGTAATTAGAAAAACCACAATTTTTTTTCAACCCCCATTGAGTGAGTGTGTACGGACATTAAGTTTCAATGAATGCCAAAATAACAACAGGACAATTAGATATCATATGTCTTATAAAGTCTTGCCAAGAATCCTTACAAAAATGATAAGTAAGGCAAAAGGAACAGCAGTATCTAGAAAGATCACCTTTAGCCTTGCCGAAAGGATGGGACCTGGGTCTGACTCAGCCCTGGGTCCAGATGCCAGTTTGCAGGAAAATTCCAAAGACAGAGGAACAACGTCTACACAGAGGATCAATCAGCAACACGCAGACCAGGAAAACTCTACAGGCTAGCAATGCACGTTCTCCCACCCAATGAAAGGCCAGTTTTTAAAAAAGTGAAAGAGAAATCTGTGGATTAAAAAGACTGCAAATAGATGTATTTTTCAGTTGAGCAGGACTCAATTATAGTTCCTAGGAGTGCACGATTGTATGATAAAACTATAAAAATTTAAAAACTTAGCGATGTTGTCATCAATAAAGTAGCAGTCACTTCCATCTGGACAGAGTGTGTGATTGGATGGGATGTGTGGAAGGAAATGTTGCTATAGCTGACTGTGTGGAATTGCTTCACCTGAGTGGTATTTGCCTTACAGACTTTGAGCCATGCATTTGATTTATGTGTTTTATGTGTCTCAGTTTTACCTTACAATGACAGATTTTGAAACTGAAAAGACCCTGGAGTGGCTTTTTGTTTGCCTCTCTTACCTCCCATCTTCTTCAAGCAACTTCTTTACCTTCATGTCAGCAGTTCTCGCCCTCTGCATCTCCCAGGGCTCCACACGTTGATGTGATTCTTCCTTCTTCACTGTTATAGGAGAGAGGTAATGAATACCAGACAAGGGTACATCCTAAAATGTGCTACTTCCTGAGTTTTCCCTGCTCACACACCCATCCTCAAACAGCAGCAACTTGTGATCAGGCCAGCAAAATGGTTCAGCAGGTAATGGAGCTGGGTACGCAATCTTGTCTACCGAAGAAATTCTATCCCTAGAACACATGGAAAAGTGGAAGGAAGACGTTCTCCTGTGGCACACATGCAACTCCCACACCACATGTTATTAGCAAATGTAGCCTGAAATCCTCACATCTGAGCTATTATGCTCTGTTGTATTGGCCAATTCTACCCATTCTGTAGGTGAGGAAATAAGGACATAGATATTTATTTGACATATATGCATTAAGTACTTAATACTATATATTATAACTGTGAACAACAGTTACTAAAGTCCTTCTCTTCTGAGTCTCCATGATACAGATTGGTCCTCTGTGGACTATGAAGGCTCTGAGGAATACATCATCATCATTATCATCATCATCACCATCATCATGGATGTTATCATCATCATTGACAGCAGCAGCACTATAGCTAATTTTTAACCATTTATTACAATGTGTCAAGTGCTTGGATACCAGAGTCTCTTGTCTGATTCTGGTTACACCCACACAATTAATTATTATGGTTATATTCATTTCACAGGAAAAAAATGAATTTCAGAAACCAAATAATTTGGTTTATGAAACTAGTAAGTGCTAGTTCTGGAATTCAAAGCCAAGCAATCAAAATTCAGAGCCAAAAACTATAAACTTGACAACTGGTAAGCCAATAAATAGTCTCTCCACTGGTGATAACTGGTATTCCAATAAATAGTCTCTCCATTGGATATACAAATCCAAACCAGAGAATTTCTAACCAAGGACAAACTACAGCTCACAGGCTGTTTGTAAATCACAACATGTGTCTTTGTATGGATCCCAAGCTAAGAATATGTTTTAATACATCTTCATATAACTATAACAGAATATCAGAGACTGGGTAATTTATAAAGAATAACACTCCATTGACTCACAGTTTGAGGAAGTCCAATACCAAGGAGTTATACCAGGTGAAGGCCTTCATGCTAGATTATAGTATGGCAGGAGGTACATTCGGTGAGAGGCCTTAAGGGGCAGAAAGAGATGGCAGAGGAGGTGGCCAAACTTTTCTTTTAATTAGTAACATACTACCTCAATAACAATATCAACCCATTCAGGAGGGCTGAACACTCATGATAGAATCACCTCTTGAAGGTCCCAGTTCTCAAAGCTACCGTGGCGAGATTCAGTTTTCCCATGCATCAGTTTTGCAGAGATATATTCAAGCCATAGAAATCGGCTTCTGACTCATGAAATTCATGTCTTTTTCACATGAAAATGCATTTATTTCTTCCATCCCCAATGGCCGCACCATGAATCTGCAAGTACAAAACCTAGAGTCTCAATCTAAGTCAAATGGGAGTGAAACCCAGGGCATCATTCGGGGCCAAGAAGCAGGTTAGTTGTGGAGGGGATAGCTGAGTAGCAAAGCGTTCAGGGATCAGCATGCATAGCTACTTGTAATCACATACAGAGGGGAGACATAATTTAATGGCAATGTAATTAGAAGCAGAGGAGAACAATTTAGAAAAGTCACAGCATGATGATGTGAGGAACACACACCATGAATATGTTTGGAAGAGCAATCTAAGGGTGTGGTAATGCTACTGTGGTAAGGAGATTAACATGGACAGAAGGGAGCCATGTGAAATTCCATCAAGACAACAGAAAAACAACATCACTATATAATGATAAACCTGAACTCATTACAGTGGCCTTTAAGGCTTTCTCTCCCACCACAGATCCAACAAAACTTAGAAGACAAGGTTTTAGAGAGAACTAAGGCAGATCCTATCTGTCTGTACTTGTATCTTGGCACAGTGCTTTTGGGTTATCCAGCTTGTGGTTCCACGGGTCGAGGTATAGCTTGGGAGTTTGAAGGCTGCAAGTGGTGAATCTGGGCAGTGATTATGTTGTACTGATGCTTCGGACATGGCTGAGATCCGGTGGCTTCATCTGTGTTTCAAAGGGTTTACGGGAGAGGTAAGTAAAAACTTGACATACCACAGTGAGCTCACATTTATAGGGGAATCAGTAGGGTTTGGGCTGCAAAGGGAGACGTGGAATTGCTAACTGGTAAGAAAATGTGTGAAGTTCCAGAAAATTCTTTGAAAAAAAAACAAAACAAGAGATCTTCAGAGCTATTGGTGCTTTAAACTGGCAAAGCTAGTGAGGAGGCAGCCAGTAGACTACTTAATATTGGGAGAAAGACTTTCATGTTTCTACATAAGACTGAAACTCTTTGAGGACGGTTTGACTGATTAACCAGAGTTGTTTGATCAATTACCAATCAATTACTGGCAATAATTAGAAGACAAAGGCTGTTATATAAGTACTGGAGATGTCCTGTCTAATACCGTGTAAAGAATTAAAATGTCCTTTCTAGTAACTTCGTCGAATTGTATCAAGTGATACACAGAAGGGCTTCCCAAGAACCTGCTCAGATTGGGTTAAAACTGTTTCAGAGTTACAGGCACGTGATGGATTCCTTCTGGGATTTGCCCTGGCTCTGTAGTACCGTGAGTATGAGACCAAATGGGAAGAGATTAAGAGCACCGCCTTGGGTATCAGATCATCTAGCCTGGGCCTCTGCCTCTCAGAAGCTCTTTGACCTTCGCCTGCTTCTCAGCCCTTTAAGCTTTACTCTCCTTATCTGTAAACTGGGATCGGGATTGTGTTTATCTCCCAGAGTTAGTAGGAGGATTAACTGAGATAAGGTATATTTAGTACTCGGGAGAGCGTCTTGGCACTCAGTAAGTGTTCAATAAATGCTCCCAGGCCTCTCAGCTGTGTTTCCTGACTATACCAGAAAAGCCATCCAAGTGGTCATTTAAGCAAACGTTGTGGAAGTGAATTAGCTCTATGGAAAAAAAAATACTCTTTCAATCAAAATTAAGAATCTTCTTAGATAAACCTCTTTTTAAGCGATCTAAAAGGTGCCATTTCAAAAATAACTTCACAAGGAAGAAGAAACACACAGATCTACCTTCACGTGGTATTTACACAACTGCCCTCATCATGTGTTGATCTGTACAGTGTTAATTAGTTGGCTTACCACTGAAAACTTCCTTGGATTTTTTTAAATATGCCTGATGAGTTCATTCTAGAGAAATAAAATGTAAACCCCACTAAGACATAATTTTAAAATGGCCCCAGGCACTCCTAGATAAATGTTTTAGATCCTAAAATCTGGTTGAAAGTAAAGGCAGGAAGTCGTCATTCTTTCATTTTGCAATCTGAACAATTAAGCTTAGGAAAAAGAACTTCAACTTCATTTGGCGGCACTGGTTTTGAGTTCAATCAGTTGCCCCTCATAATAAACTGCTTATCTCACACTCTTAAGTTACGATGGAAGATGAACTGGAAAGGAATACTGTGCAGGGTGTGCCCACATCTTCACTGTTAGGCAAAGCCACATAGGAAAGATCCACAGCCCAGAGCCTCCCATCACTCATTGTCCTGGCTCTCTGGGTCCCTTTTTCTGTTGATGACAAACCAAAGGGAAAGAATCCCTTTATTCATCTTCAAAAAAAAAAATCAAAGCTGGACGATGAAGGCTCTTTTCAAACCATCGGGTTTGTGCCGTTACCATGATGGTCGTGTGAAAGCGGAATGATGAGTCATTCTCTATAATTAAATGCTACTTTTCAAACTTCCTGTGGTATCACCCATAAAACTAGAATGTACCCTATCTTCTACAGGTTGATACAGATATGCAAATAGCCTTCGTGGTACCAGGCAATCAATCTTTTTGTTCTCAGCCATTGCACTCTGTATTCTTCGAAAGGCCAAATCCCTAAAACTAAATCACAGTTGTCTTAACCCATGCAGGTAAAAGGATGAGAAAATTATCAGTGCTACCCTTCAGCACTATCATGGGTTGGCACCAGTGAAACACTGGTAGATAACAGCTAACAGGATTGGAACTATACAATGCGCCCATTTCTGTTCTGTAAATATTCCCTCTGATGATCACTCTCCTTTTTCATTGTCTAGCTTTTGCTTCATTATATTTTGCATGTATGTGTATGTATGTGTGCGTACACATGGGTAAAGATGCCCATGTATCTCTCTAGATGGAGGCAGGGGGGCTGTAGCCAAATTTCTAAGAGGTCTTATTAAATAAAAAACACAGAGCCAAATATAGGAGTGAAGGCCTTAGAGATCAGGGAAATAGTGAGAGCCACCAACCAACCTTACCTCACCAGCTCTGCAGCTTCCAAAATGCCACGACTTCCTGTCTACCCAGGCTTTTATTGCCTTGCTGTTCTGCCCTCTCATTGGCTCTCTTAGCCCAGCTACCTCACTTCCTTGTCACTGCCTGTCTGTACAGACCTCCAAGTCTCTATGGTTGGTACTGGGATTAAAGGCGAGTATCACCACACTTGGCTGTTCCCTAGTATGGCCTTGAACACACAGAGACCCTGCCTGCCAAGTGATCAGATTAAGGGCGGGTGCTACCACTGCCTGACTTTTGTGTTTACTTAAAACGGCTTGCTATTTCTTCTGATCTCCAGACAACCTTTATTTATTAACATACAAATAAAATATCACCACATTTCAGCACAAATAAAATATCACCACATTTCAGCACAAATAAAATATCACCACAGGGGGCAGAGCTAAATATCCAGTGGCTTTCTTCACTCCCCCACTTTAATTTTTGAGGCAAGATCTCTCACTGGCTACACTGGCTAAGGTTAAGACCACAGGTAGTCCCTCTAAGATTTTTATTGTGTTTTCTGCGAAGCATAACATAGGTTCTCATTCTTGCGCATCAAGCCCTGAGCCATCTCCCTGGCTCCCCAATGACCAATTCCAACTTACCAATGTGATTCTCACTGAACATAGAACTGTGAAAAAATATACACAACCAGTACTCGAATTTGTCATAAGCCAGAGCCAGCTCATCGCTGGCTTGAACTCAAATTCTCTGAACCATATGTTCCAATGGAAAGCATGACCAGATTGGAAAAGCAGAAATCCAAGTAATACGAGGTAGGCAACCCAGACTCATCACTGGCTCTTGCATTCTACATAGGGTTATTTTCCAGAGTTGCTATAACCTGGAACACTGAAAAAAAAAAAAACCAAGATACAGGGCCTGTAGCTCCCTAGGATTCTCCAACCTATTTTTTTTTTCAGATGAGGTTAATGTCTTCTGAAGATGATTTTTCATTCTCTAAGACAGTGGTACTCACCTTTAGAGCACAGGCAAATCACCAGGGCACACTATTAATAATGCCACTTCCCAACCTTCCCTCAGCTTTCTGTTTCAGTGGGTTTGAATGCTCTGAGATCAGTCACCCCAGGGAGTTCTGTTGTTGGAGACTGAATCTAAGCTCACCGAAGTGGCTGAGCATCTACAACACTTAAAAGGAATAATACACACACAAGACCTTGTCACTTCTGATATCACTTTCAAGTTTGGAATGTTTCCAAAGCCACCAGTTTCAAGAATTTGCCAGAGACTCCCAAATCTAACAGAGAGACCTTATACTCACGAGTCCTGGCTTATTAGAGAGAAAAGGCTTAGGCCAAAGGTAGTCAAGGGCACAAGAACACAGGGCAGATTGTATTGATGTTCATTCCCCTCAAGAAGTCTGGGGAAAATGTCCAAATGGGACACTGCTCCGAGTATTCCCTATTGTCGAGTATAGAAAGCTACCCATATTGGAGGCCCCATTTCATAGGCATGACTGATTGATCTGTTGCCCAAGCTTGGTCTCTTGGATTCCAGTTCCTTAATTCAAAGTGCCAAACCACAATGCTGGACTTCCTTTTCTGACACCTCTGACATGGGGTGTGAACAGCCCGCTGCTAAGTCATGCTGTTACGATCTGCTGGCCCAAAGCCTATAAGTGAGCAAATATTGCTTCTAGTACAAATGTCATCCTTCCAGAACAATATTACACCTTTTAGTAGACATCCACACCCACACTTCAGTGAGATCTCCTGTAAGGTAAGCAGTCAAACGTCTGCCTTTCAAACCACTGTCACCATAAAAATCAATTTTTTGGGGGGAGGAGGGGTGGTTTCGAGACAGGGTTTCTCTGTGTAGTTTTGGAGCCTGTCCTGGATGTTGCTCTGTAGACCAGGCTGGCCTCGAACTCACAGAGATCCGCCTGGCTCTGCCTCCCGAGTGCTGGGATTAAAGGCGTGCGCCGCCGCCGCCGCCGCCG
>CABHPH010132106.1:0-41839 GCA_902168325.1 Peromyscus nudipes | reverse complement strand
AAAGAAAGAAAGAAAGAAAGAAAGAAAGAAAGAAAGAAAGAAAGAAATGTATTTACCTTGTTGGCAGAAGAAAGCACTGAAATTACAAAGGGTTTGGGGAGGATTGGATCCCACACAGAATATTTTATGATGGAGCACAGTAGAACCTCAACACCATGATAATCTTGGGAAGCAGAATTTGTTTAAATGAATGAAAATACAAGAAAACAAAAGTCTTGAAAGGCAGTGGTTGAATTTGTGGTGTGGTTTAGATGACAAATTTTGCCCCAGTTAGTTCATATGTTCAAAACTTTGTCTCCACACACTGGTGCTGCTGAAAGGTGGTGTCATTTTCCATGGGTGGGACCTAAGTTGGGGGACCTATGTCCTTGTAGGGTGTAGTCAGCCCAATCTCCTTCCTCTCTTTCTTTGCTTCCTGGTGGTTGTGAGGTGAGCAGTCTCTCTCCCTGTCCTCCCATCATTGTGTTCATCTTCACCACAAATACAAAGTGATGGAGACAGTCTTTGGGTAGTGTCAGATGTAGAGTCTAGTCCTCCTCCTCCAACGGTGTCTCACTATGTAGTTCCAGTTGACTTCCAAAATGCAATCATCCTGCCTTAGCCTATGGAATGCTTGGTGACAAGCCTGTACCCCTGCATCTATCTGGTAGATTCCAATTTTGTTGAGGTAGACAAGTTTTGTTTACTTTTTAGTTTGTGATGATAATGGTGGAAAGAGCAAAGATACCTTCTTGTAAAGATAATCTCATTTTATTATCTTTGCATGGGGAAGAGCATCATGTGTTAGGGATAGAATCTAGGACATTATGCAAACACTCTATCACTGAACTATATCCTGAGCCCAATGGCTCCAGACTTCTGATAGTGCTCCTCAAGACAGAACACATTTTATAACAGGAGTCAGTACAAATGATAATGATGCAAAGAGTTCACAAAAAATGCTGTGAAATACTATGTAAAATAGATTTGTAGTTTCTGGTTTTGCTTATTTTCTTTTTTCTTTTGATGTCAGGTACTTCATTCAGTCAGATCTCAACTTGGATCCTAAAGGCTTTTATGGGGATGGAAGACATTCATAAGGCAATTTCCGGTGGAGTGCTTTCCTAGAAGTGTTTTAGAGCAGTTATTTCCAAGTCAAAGCTTGGAAAGTCAATAGAGGTTGATAATGGAATATATGCATACATAAATGAGTTAAATATATATCATATACTGTGTGTATATGTGTAGACATACTCATATATGCACGTACACAAATTCTTTTTAATTTGTTTCGCAGGCAAGAATGGAAAGCCATTGTTTGAGAGTATAATAATGTAGCTTAATCTAGCTATTTGGAAGAAAAAGTGCAAAATTGGGCCTAACTTCTCACATCTGCACTGGGCTGATATTTGGACTTTACTCTTTCAGGTGTCTCTTGTCTCTGTAATACTCCTTTCTTCATGCCTCTTAGGAAACCTCACTACTCTCTTATGACCTACTATCACTGTTGCGTTGGTGATTGTGACAGCGTTTCTACATACCACTTAGATAATGAAGACAGAACAGACCTGAGTAGCCTTGTCAGCATAAGAAAAACATGGAACATTTTAACTTCAGGTGAGCTTGCATTTGGCTTATAGTGAGAATACCATGAAGGAAGACTAGGAAGGGTTGCAAAACTCTCTCTACAGCTCTCAAAACTCTTGCTTAATCTTTTCTGGGGTATCCACCAGAGAAGACTGCTTGGACATGAGTTTAAACCATTAGGAGTTCTATATTAGCTTGCTGGAGTGGTTTTCTAGGTTATACTAGGTGTTCAGATTCCTGATGTAGCAACCGAGCCTTTCTCAGGGTGAGCTTTTAAGCACAAAACCCACATCTTGGGTTTACATACTTCAGTTAACAGGAACAGTTATCCGGAATCAGAATTGCAGAAGCCAAAAAGCAAGGTTAGTACATTCAGAAACTTTCCCAGAACTATGGACTTTGATGGAGTAGGTGTTTGTTCTCATTTTGGCAGGTGGTACTGCCTACATGCTGAATTTTATGACCTAAATGGTACTTGTATCATGGAGTCAGTTATGCTAAGGTATGGGCGGGGTCCTGTTACATTATCTTCGTAAAATACTAGCAAGTCAAGTTCAGCAGTGCGCCAGAATGATCATTCACCAAGGCTTGTCAGATGGCCCAGTCAGTGTGCTTGCTGCCCTCGCAGGGGACCACAGTTCTGCTCTCAGCATCCGTCAGGCAGCTCAAACCTTCTGTGACTCCAACTCCAGATCTGACACCCTCTCATGGTCGCTTTAGGCATTCACACATAGGTGTACACACATACCCAGGTGTACACACACACACACACACACACACACACACACACACACACACACACGGACATATAAATAAAAATAAAACAAATCTTTAAAAAAGATTATTCACTGTAATCAAGTGGGATTCATTCCAGAGATGCAAGGATAGTTTAATATAGAAAAAATGTGGAACATCACATTAATAGAATGCCACAACTATATGGTTATTTCAATAATTACAAGCAGTATTTGTGAAAATTCAGTATTCTTTCATGATAAAAACTCTTAGCAAATTAGGTCGTGGATAACAACTCTACAACTACATCGTAATTTAATCTTTGAAGAAAAAGATTTCAGTTTTTCTTTTAAGATAAAAAATGCATTTGTTTTAAAAAATAATCTACTTCTATTCAACACAGCACAGGATTTCTTTTTTTTTTTTTTTTAGGATTTTTTAAATTTATTCTTTGTGTCTTTCATACCATCCAACTCCATCCCATTCATTTCCCCATCCCTTCATATCCACCCTCTGCCCTTGTAACCTCCCCCTCAAAATAAAGTAAAATTTAAGAGAAGAAAGAAAAAAGAAAAAAAGAGAGAGAGAGAAGGAAAAAATAAATCTCCTCATGGAAGCTGTCGAGTGACACAGTGAGTCACGCAGTAAACCCTTTTATCCAAACATCTTTACATGCAAGTGTTCATTGCAGAGAGTCAATGGTCTGGTTTGTGGCCTCTAGTTTCTGCTACACTATCGATGCTGGAACCTCACTGAAACTCCTCTTGGTTATCCTGCTGTTGCCTTGTGTTGTGGAAATCCTGCAGCTTTGGGTCTGCAGGACTGATCTCGTCACATGCTCCAGCAGATCACAGATAACATGAATGTTGGGGTGGACCAACGCATAACCCTGGTTCTGGGCCTGGGCAGTCGCAGGGCTTGTTAGCCTGTCAGCTCTCCATTGTCCTCACCACCAGGGTGAGTTCTCCTGCATTGTCCTAGTTAATTCACCCCTTGCAGCAATGAGCAAGGGGTGAGGCCAATTCTCCTGCTCTCACGTCCTCAGCGGCAGATCCCCCACACCAACGCCGTCAGGAAAAGCTCTACTATGTTGCCCAGGCATGGTGTAGGAGTCACTCTCCTGAGCAGCACAGGATTTCTTAGCCAGAATAATCAGGGTAGAGTGAAAAGACCCTCAACAAAATGAAAAGTAGAAAATAAAAATTATTTTTCTTAGCAGATGACATGATCTTCCATACAGAAAAATCTAGAAATGTCACCAAAATACTAACAGAACTAATCAGTGGACTCAGCAGATTTGCAAGATACAAAATCAGTATACAAAGACATATATTAATTGGGCATAATGAAGCAATGAATAAAGATGCAGAGAGTGTTTAAAGTATCTATTCAAGTACTAATGCATATTGGTTTTGGTCAGAAAAAGGTGACTAGTGATGCAATTCAGCTACAGTGGTCAGACTGCAGTACAGAGAAGTGCCTGACCCAGTGAAGGGAGCAACCCTTCTACACCTTTCAACTTTCCAATGCCTGTACATCCCTGAGTGACCTTTACTTTACTCCTCTAGCCCCCTAGAGCAGGCTTGCTGTGTGAAGGGAGTAGTCTCCACTTGAGTTAATAGAATCAAGCAATGTATATTCTTTGTACATAGAGAATAGAAGCTCACCTGGGAGGTGGCTATACAAGTGCATCTACATGTAAATATGCCGCTAGGTTGTATACTTATGATCTCATAATTTTATTTTTTGAAAGTTTCCATGGTCAGGAAAGATTACAGCAGGTGACTAGTGTTATTGTTGACCTCTGGAGATAGATAAAGCTTTAGGTTCCAAATTCCCCAAAGCATTTGATAGTTTGTATCCTAAAATTTCTTGTTAGTTTATAGAAAATAGTGATTGCATCAGTAGTCTCTTTTCTGTTGCTGTGAAAGAATAACCCAACAAAAAGCCTAGAGGAGAGAAGGGTTTACTTTAGCTTACGGTTCCAGGTCACAGCCCATCACTGAGAGAAGCCCAGGTAGAACTCAAGCAGGAACTTGAAGTAGAAATTGTGCAGGGATACTACTTGCTGGCTTGCTAGCAGATTCATGCTTAGTATGATTCTTATCTAGTCCCAAAACACCTGCTTAGGGAGTGGTGTGCCCACAGTGGCTAGATGCTTCTAAATCAGTTAACAGTCAAGACAAACTGTACAGACATGCCCACAGGTCAGTCAGATCTAGGCACTTCCTCACTTAAGGGTTTCCTCATAGATGATTCTAGGCTGTATTAAACCAACAATTAAAACTAACCAGGACAGTGACCATTTGACTATAATGTCAATTGGAAGAGCATGATGATACTCTACTTTGCCTCTGTGGATTAAAACCCAGGCCTCAGACATGCTAGGTACATTCTCTACTACATACTCAGGCTGAGACTGACTTCTGAAATGGGAGTGAGAATCATACGATGTGATTTTTAGTAAGCAGTCATTAAACATGAAGGAGTGAATAGAAGAAACTGGGGTCTTTGAAAGTCTGGAAATCACAGGATTTGTCCCAGGTGAGAAGAAGGTACAGTGTTACAGAAATGATTCCCTACTGGCAGTTCTGATGCAACTGTTCCTTTGAAGAGTCTTTCTTGATGGCCTCAGTGATGACCTCTTTGAGAAGATTCATCTAGACTTTAATCAGCATCTATACAGCAGTCATAACTGTGAAGGATCAGACAACAGCACATGCTAATGATCTCACAGAGACAGGCACTCTTTTGCTGCAGTGGGAAGCCGATCTCAATGCTTGACCTTTTGCTTTTTATCTGTTTCATGCCTGTGGTGTGGTTACAAGGGTTTCCACTTACAAATGGGCATCTAAGTGAAATGTTTCCAGGCCTGTGCACAGTGGAGTTTCTTTTCTCTTGAAGTGGTTGGTTGGCAAGGTGATATCTGCTCTTATGCAAATGTGGCAAGCATGATGTATGGTGTACGTTCTAAGGATGGTTTCAGATGCTCTGTTTGCCTGGGTCATATAAGATAAGAAAAAAAGGTAGCTGCATGGGACTAGAGAGATGGCTTAGTGATTAAGAACACTTGCATCTCTTGCAGAAGAATTGAGTTTGGTCTCCATCACCCATGTCAGGCAGCTTACAACCATCTGTAACTGTAGATACAGAAGAGGATGTGATGCCCTCTTCTGCTCTACACACACACACACACACACACACACTCACTCACTCACTCACTTAAAATATTTAAAAAAAATGAAAAATGAAGCAGCTGCACTTATGCATGCATACTAGAATTCTCTTTTGTTAGCAATCATGAGAGTTAAATGCCTTTCTTTCTCCCTCTGTAGTGGCTCTCTGCCTTCCACTTGTTTTATAGAGTTATTAATGTTTATGAAGACTTTTGTTGTTTCCAAGTTATATATGTATTGTATATATATATATGTATGTATTCCAAGTTAATAATGTATTAAATACACAAGTGTGGCTTTAAAAATCATACTGCAAAAGTCAGTAAATCATTAATCTCTTTCCTGCTTCCAATCTCTGTGTGCTCTTCTTACAGGCAAACACTGTGCTAGCTTTTTCTGCAGCCTTCCATATTATGCCCCAATCCTTTAAATTCTTTTTTTTTTTTGGTTTTTCGAGACAGGGTTTCCTCTGTGTAGCTTTGCACCTGTCCTGGAACTCACTTTGGAGACCAGGCTGGCCTCGAACTCACAGAGATCCGCCTGGCTCTGCCTCCTGAGTGCTGGGATTAAAGGCGTGCGCCACCACTGCCCGGCTTAAATTCTTATTTTCAAATAATTTGAGACTTTAAAATGTCACAAAAATAGTTCAGAGCCTGGGTGCATGCCTGGAATCTCAGTAATCAGGAAGCTGAAGTATAATTGTCATAAGTTCAAGGCCAGCCAGAGGTTTAGATCAAGACCTTGTCTGCAGAACCAAAGCCAAAACAAACAAAAAAAAAACATGAAAAAATACACAAACAAAAATGAGAACAGAAGCAAGAGCAAGTCAAAAGAATAGTTAACAAGATGGCAGGTTAGGAGACCTCAGCCCTCTGTTCTATACTAAAAAAAATGATCAAGACATCACCATTGAACTTGTGAACTCACGGAAGCTGTGCTTATCTGTATAAGGCTGTATGAGATTGGCCTGTTCAACATAATTATGGATGGGGAGGGCCCAAGAAGACCATCCTTCTCTGAGACACTGTGGTTGGTGGCAGGGGTGTCATTTTCTTCAGTGGTGTAGCCATTCTTACCCCCACCCACACTTGGTAAGAAACTCCAATTAAACAGTAGATCACACACAAGGACCTGAGAGTAGGACAGGGACTCCATGGAAAGGAGAGTTCCAGTGAAAGAGGGAAGGAGGTGAAGAGCAATAGGAGGGTGAAAAAAGACTGATCATTTTATAAATGTATGAAACCGTCCATTAAAAATAAAAAACGATGATCAAATCAACTGTTGTGGATGAGAATAGTTCTAGGAGATATCAGAAGTACTTCATAGGGTTGCACTGAACTAGAGATGTGCAGAGAATGACAGCAGAGATTAAGCATTATGAAACATTCTGTTTGCATTGACCCACGCTCTTGCTTCATGTGTGAACTCTAACTGCTGGAGATATCTGCTGACAGAGCTCCTGTGTTCTCTAGATCAGGAGCTCCAAATCCTCTGCCTTCCCACCAATGGAGCTGAAACTTCTACTGTATATCCAGCCCTGGTGAGGCTGACTATGTGTGTGGTGGTTTGAATAGGAACGACCCCTGTAGACTCATGTGTTTGAATACTTGGTCCATAGGGAGTGGCACTATTAGGATGTGTGGCCAGGTTGGAGTAGGTATGATTTTATTGGAGGAAGTGTGCAATGAGCAGGTGGGCTTTGAGGTCTCAGAAGCCCAAGCCAGTTCTCTGTCTGCTACCTGTAGATCCAGATGTAGAACCTAGATGCAGATCTAGATGTAGCTACCTCTCCAGCACCATGTCTGCCTGCACACTGCCATGCTTCCCACCATGATGATAATGGACTAAACTTCTGAACTATAAGCCAGACTCAATTAAATGTTTTCCTTTATAAGCATTGCCATGGTTCTGGTGTCTTTCCATGGCAATAAAATCCTAACTAAGACAATGTGTGTCTACCTGGCATCTAACAGAAATGGTTTTCAGTACCACTTATGCTGCATCTTCAAATGCAAGCATGAAGAGGAGAGAGAGTGAGAAGGAAGTGAATTGAGACTATATACACCCAAAGCCCTCCCCCAAGTGATGCACTGCCTCCAGGAAGGCTACATCTCCCCATAACCTCTCCAAATAGTACCACCAACTGGGGGCCAAGTGTTCAAATATCCAAGCCTTTGGATAATATTTCTTATTCAAACATTCACAGTCTCTCATTTTTTTTGGTGATTAATATTATGGATTCTTAGTCACTGTGAAGAGACACCATAACCAAAGCAACTTTTATAAAGGAAAGCATTCAATTTGGGGCTTGATTACAGTTTTAGAGGGTTAGTTCATGATCATCCTGGTGGGAAGCAGAAAGGCATGGTGTAATAGAGCAATAGCTGAGAGCTTTACATCTTAATCTGCAGGCAGTGGGCAAAGAAAGATGCTGGGCCTGGTGTATGCTTTTAAAACCTCAAAGCTTATCCCTAGTGACACAATTCTTTGAACAAGGCCACACCTTTCAATACTTCTAATCCTTTCAACAGTTCCACTAATTGGTACTAAGTACACAAATATCTTAATCTCTGGGGACCACTCTCACTCACACTACCACAGTGGACTAGCCAGTTTTCATGTAAAGGACAAGGAACCATTTCTTGTCAATTCTACCATTAAAAAAAATCAAATTTCACTTATCCATTGATTTCTTGAAAAACAACCAAGTCTTCAGTATTGATTGTCTCTGAAAACTTCCTAGGTGCTCCACTGTATAGGTGAGCTTGGATGATTCTCTCTTTTCTTTTCTGCAGGTCTTCCTATTGTTCCTAGTGAGAAACCAGATGGGGTTTGTGCAGGAGTCCCTTAAAGTAAGCGAGGTTTCAGAAGATTTCCAGCATTGTTCTGTAAATATACTCTGAGCGAAATCTAGCAGAGCCCACTATTCCCAGGTAAAAGCTGCAGCCACAGCCTCAAAGGTCACTGAGTCCTGAAATCAACAGATCAGCACAGAGAGATGTGGAGATTCTTGTCCTCAGGACCCAAATGACAGAGGTGCTTTTCTTTTCTCAGAGGCCTGAGAGATCCAATGTCAGGGCATTAGTCAACATGGAGATACCACACTCTATACTTTCTCTTTTAAATTGTATTTATTTATTTGTATGTGTGTTTTTATGCTTGTTCATGTGTGACAACTGCATGCCCATGTCCAAGGAGGTCAGAAGAAAGCATCAGATCTCTTGGAACTTGAATTATAGACAGTTGTTAGCTGCTGATGTGGTTTGTGTGAATCAAACTCAGGTCTGCGAGAGCAGCATGAGTTCTTAACAGGTGAGTCCTCTTCAGCCTCATCAAATATGAATTTTTGAGTTCTTTATAGTAATAATTCAAGTCAGTCAAACCATTGTGTTATCTTATTATTGTTTTCTCTAAGGTGTTTTTTCATGTCTGGTAATTATGCCTAAATTAGAGCAAAAAGGAACCTTGAACTTCTAAGCCAGTCCTGTGGAAGAGTGAGACTTTCTAGGAAGGAGATTTTCTGAGCCTGGCTGTTTTGATACTTTATTCCCCTTGGAATTTTGCAGTCAGATTGGGAAGTAATAAATATTTCTCTCCTGCAGTTTTCAAAACCACAAGCATCACTAAAACAGTATTTAGTCATATTGACATCCATACTAGGGAAATTACTCTGCCAGAAAAAGCAAGTGGAGCCATGGTATTTTTATTAAGAAATTTAAAAGTTACTTTTGTCTTTCACTGAATTTTTTATAATGTTAACATGGCATATAACTGTAACATAATGATTTCAACCAGAAAAACAATGTAGATGTGACAGTGTTAACTAGCCCTGATATTGCTAGAATCTTCCACTTATTTCACCAATGTCCTATTCTTGACCCAAGGTCTGATCTAATATCCCACATTGCAGCTAGTGGTTTTGCCTCTTTAGTGAATCACATTTTTTGGCAATGTTTAGTCTGTTTGTCTTTTATGACCTTAATACCTTGGGGAATTTGCTGTGAGTCTTTTCATAGAAGTAACCCAAAACTGTTTTGTTTCATATTTTCTCATGATCTTATTGAGATCAGGTATTATGTCTTTTTATTGCACACCAAGAAATATGACATTAATGTTTTATGTTAATTTCAAATTTTTACTTGACCCCTGATATACACTTATACTATTCATTTTTTATTATTTCTTTTTGAAGTAATAAATGCTTTATGATGCAATGCTTTGAGACTTTAGGGGGGAGTCAAATTTGGCTTTAGGCTTATGAATACTTTCTTGATTAAGACAACTCTTATTCTGTATTGGCATCTTAGGATTTCTACTATTGCAATCAAACACTATGACCCAAAAAGCAATTTGGGAGGAAAGGGTTTATTCGGCTTACACTTCCACATTGCTGTTTAGCATCAAATGACATCAGGACAGGAACTCAAACAGGGCTGGAACCATAGAGGGGTGTGATTTACTGGCTTGCTTCACTCTGGCTTGCTCAGCCCACCTTCTTATAGAACCCAGGATCACCAGCCCAAGGATGACATCACTCACAATGGGCTGGGCCCTCCCCCATTGATCATTAATTTAGAAAATTCTTTACAGTTGGATCTTCTGGAGGCATGTCCTCAGCTGAGCCTCCTTCCTCTGATGATTCAAGCTTGTGCCATGGTGATACAAAACCAGCCAATTGCTTTGGCATTGTTTTTCCTCTCTCTCTCTATTTTGGTAGGAACTTTTTTTGGAGGGAAGTGGTTGGTCTCAGACAGCATTTGAGTCCCTTGGACTCATGTTATATTCTTATTACCTCCTTTAATTCCCAAAGGACCTTTAGCATTTAGTCAAAATAGTGGGCCCTTAGTAACTCACCTGAGGTTTTAGGGCCTTAGTGTATTCACTTATTTGGGTAAACACAAAGCCAAAATGAAATCAAACAAACAAGCAAACATGCACCCCTCAAAAACCTTTGGAGCTTCCTTCATTAATAATTTCCTTGGCTGATGAGAAAGAATTCAGTGAAAGCTAAAAATGCAGGACTGAGATGTGGCTCAGTAGCAGAGTACTTGACAAGCATGCACAAGGTCCTGGGTTTGAGTCCCAGGACTGATAGCACTGAAATAAAAGGCAGAGGGAGGGTACAGCTCACTTCTTGTCTATCATTTATGAGGCCTTGCATTCAATCCTCAGTATTACACATAAAGAGGATTATTATAATCGGGTGTGATCATTCATGCCTGTAATCTAGTATTCAGGATCCTGAGACAGTAGGATTTATGTTAGTTGAACACCAGGCAGTGCCATAAAGTGAGACCCTATCCAAAAAAGCAACAACAATAAAAATGGTAACAAGATGGGGGGGGCACAACCAGTTTCAGGCCAGCAGGCAGGACTACTGCAGGCGGGCATGACTACCACCATCCCCCACCAGACCCTGTAACCTACAAGCCCCAATCCACTCCCCAAACCCACCCATCCTCCAAGACTGCAGCTGGTCCCTGAGACACAGACTCTGCCAGCTCTAATTGGACCAAGAGCTCTGATTGGACCAAGAGTGACTCCCTGAGACACAGACACCATTTGCACCAATTGGAGGAAGAGATGAGTAGAAACCAGTTCAAGAATACATTCAACAACATAAAGAGCAACATGTCACCACCAGAACCTAGTGGTTCTACGTCAGCAAGACCTGAACATCCCAACATAGAAGAAGCAGAAGAAGATGACCTTAAAAATGACTTTAAGAAGATGATAGAAGTCTTTAAAGAGGAAATGAAAAATTCCCTTAAAGAAATTGAGGAAAAGACAAACAAAAAATTGGAAGAAATCAATAAACCCCTTAGAGAAAGCCAAGAAAACCATGAAAAAGCAATTAAACAGGTGAAGGAAACAGTTCAAGACCTGAAAAGTGAAATAGAAACAACAAAGAAGACACAAACAGAGGGAACAATAGAAATAGAAAATCTGAGTAAATGATCAGGAACTGCAGATGCAAGCATAACCAACAGAATACAAGAGATGAAAGAGAGAATCTCTGGCATGGAGGATACAATAGAAGAAATAGATTCATCAGTCAAAAAAAAATACTAAGGTCAAAAAAGTCATAGACCCAAACACCCAGCAAATATGGGACACCATGAAATGACCAAACATAAGAAGAATACGGATAGAAGAAGGAGAAGAATACCAACTCAAAGGCACAGAAAATATATTCAACAAAATCATAGAAGAAAACTTTCCCCACTTAAAGAAGGAAATACCTATGAAGATACAAGAAGGTTGCAAAACACCAAATAGACTGGATCCAAAAATGAAGTCCCCTTGCCACATAATAATCAAACCACTAAACATATAGAACAAAGAAAAATATTAAAATCTGTGAAAGAAAAAGGCCAAGTAACATATAAAGGCAGACTCATCAGAATAATACCTGACTTCTCAATGGAGACTCTGAAAACCAGAAGGTCCTGGACAGATGTTATGCAGACACTAAGAGACTATGAATGCCAGCCCAGACTATTATACCCAGCAAAACTCTCAGTTTCCATAGATGGACTAAACAAAATACTCCATGATAAAACCAGATTTAAACAATACCTGTTCACAAATCCAGCACTACAGAAAGCACCAGAAGGAAAAATACAACCAAAGGAACTTAGATACACCCATGAAAACACAAGCAATAGATAATCTAACACCAACAAACCCCAAAGAAGGGAAACACACAACACTATCACAAAAAACTAACAGGAATTAACAATCACTGGTCATTAGTACTCTTTAAAATCAATGGACTCAATTTACCTATAAAAAGACACAGGCTAACAGAATGAATATAAAAATAGAATCCATCCTTCTGCTGCATATAAGAAACATGCCTCAACTTCAAAGATAGACACTACCTCAGAGTAAAGGGCTGGGGAAAGTCTTTCCAATCAAATGCACTTAAGAAGCAAGCAGGTGTAGCTATCTTTGTAAGTAAGTTTTGCAACTCTGTGGGTTTGATTCCAACTCATGGCACCAAAATGTGAGTTTTACAACTCTGGGGAAAGGTATCCTGACTACTTGGGGAGTCAGGCAACACCTTGAGCTGCTAGGATAGCTCTGATGACTGGACCTGCTGTGAGACAGCTCAGCCCCAGAGGGAATCCTAGATACCTCAAGCTGCTGGGACAGCTCAACCCTGGAGGTATCCCAGATACCTCAAGGTACTAGGACAGCTTTGATGGCTGGAGCTGCAATGAAACAGCAATGAGACAGCTCAGCCCTGGGAGGGAAGGTATTCTGACTGCTTGGGAGAGTCAGGCCTAGAGCTACTAGGACAGCTCAGCCCTAGAAGGGAAGGTATCCTGACTGCTCAAGAGTCAGGCCTGGAACTGCTAGGACATCTCAGCAGGGAAGGGTATTCTGACTGTTCCAGGAGTCAGGCTATACTTGGTGTGGTAGGGGATGGTCTCCCTGCAGGATATAGCAATCCTGCTCCTCTCCTGGAGAGCTGCTACATCTGAGATTTGCTCAGCCCCCACTTAAGGGGGCTTCCTAGCAGAGCTATGCTTCTTTTCCGGCCTAAGATGTTGTTTCTTTTACTTCACTCTGCAAAAGGGGAAACCCTTGCAGAAATGTAGTAATCTCATCTGGCTCTGGTGAAAAGTGTTACTTTTCCAGCTCCCCCTTGCTCAGTCCCCTGAGGGATGTCTCAGCAAAGTTCTTCTGTTCAGCTCCCCCTTGCTCAGTCTCCTGAGGTATGTCTCAGCCAGGTTCTTCTCTTCACTGGCAAATGAAGATCTTCACATTCAAAACTCTTTTGAGCAAGAGATGGGATGGAGGAGTCCAGGAGAGTGGCTGCCTTTACCAGGGTGGAGAGAACAGCCCACAACTGACCAGGCAGGATGGTTTATATAGGGTGTCTTGGGAGTTGAAACAAGCAGGGATTGGTTAGTTTTTTTTCTGTTCAGGGATTTGTTAGTTTTGTGGGTTAGGGGCAGAGATGGCCCTGACTTCAGAGTCAAACTATGTTTCTTTCACTGGTCTTTCTTACTTTTTGACTCTAATTCTAAGGCCAGGGCATATTTCTTTCACTGACTCTGATTCTAGGGACCAAGAGTGTTTCTTTGGTACTAGTTTTAGAGTCAGGGCATGTTTCCTAGGTTCTGGGTTTGGGGGTAAAGCATTCCTTTCTCTGGCTCAGGTCCCAGACCCAGGCTTTGTTTCTTTTCGTGGTTCTGGGCTCCAGGGTCTGGGTGGGTTTCTTTGGCCAGTCCCTTTTCCCTACAATCCAAATATCTAACAAAGTAGACTTCAAACTAAAATTAACCAAAAGAGATCAAGAAGGACATTACATATTCATAACAGGAAAAATCCATCAAGATGAAGTTTCAATTCTGAACATTTATGCCCTAAATACAAGGGGCACTCACATGTGTAAAAGAAATATTACTAAAACTTAAATCACACATCAAATTCTACACACTAATAGTCATAGACTTCAACTTCCCACTCTCACAAATGGATAGGTATAACATGAATCTTAAAAGGTCTTATTAATAAAAAACCTGGAGCTAGATATTGGGGTAAATTCTGAAAGATCAGAGAGACAGAAAAAGTGCCACAGCCAACCTCACCTCACCAGCTCCTCAGCTGATCTTGTTTCCTCAAACTGAAAGCCTCTGAGTCTTCACCCAAAAGTGTCTCTGCTAAACTGCTGCTAAAAAGCCTAAAAGCTTAAAAGCCTACAGTTCCTGGTCATCAGCCTCAAGAGAACAAGTTCCTGTTTCTTCAGGCCTTATATACCTTTCTGTATCCTGCCATATTACTTCCTGGAATTAAAGGCATGTGTCTTTCCCAAGCAAAGACATGAGATCTCAAGTCCTGAGATTAAAGGTGTGTGCCACTACTGCCTGGCTCTGTTTCCAGTTTGGCCTTGAACTCACAGAGATCCAGACAGATCTCTGTCTCCCCAATAACAGGATTAAAGGCGTATATGCCACCACTGTCTGGACTCTATGTCTAATCTAGTGGCTGTTTTGTTCTCTGACACCCAGATAAATTTATTGGGGTGTACAATATATCAACCACAGACAGGTCTTCCAGATAGAAACTTAACAGGGGAATAAGAGAACTAACAGATGTCATGACTCAAATGGACTTAATAGACACCTACAGAACATTCCACCCAAATATAAGAGAATATACCTTCTTCCCAGAAGCCCATGGAACCTTCTCTAAAATTGACTCAGTCACAAAGCAAATCCCAACAGATACAAAAATTGGAATAACCTCCTGTATTTTATTGGACCACCATGCCTTAATGTTAGAATTCAACAACAACAAAAATTATAGAAAGCCTACAAACTCATGGAAACTGAACAGTGATCACCTGAATCACCACTGGGTCAAGGAAGAAATAAAGAAAGAAATTAAAGACTTTGTAGAATTCAATGAAAATGAATGTACAACATACTCAAACTTGAGGGACACTATGAAAGCAGTGCTAAGAAGAAAATTCATAGCATTAACTGCCCACATAAAGAAGTTGGAGAAATCTCACACTAGTGACTTAACAGCATGCCTGAAAGCTCTAGAAGAAAAAGAAACAAAGTCACCCAGGAGGAATAGATGCCAGGAAATAACCAAATTGAGAGCTGAAATCAATAAAATAGAAACAAAGAGAACAGTACAGAGAATTAATGAAACAAAGAGTTGGTTCTTTGAAAAAATCAACAAGATAGACAAACCCTTATCCAAACTAACTATAAGGCAGAGAAAGAATGTCTGAATTAACAAAATCAGAAATGAAAAGGGAGACATAACAACTGATGAGGAAATCAAGGGAATCATCAAGTTATACAGAATAAATAGTATTAAGAGAGCAAAGGAAAAAGGCCAAGTGACTTATAAAGGCAGACCCATCAGGATAATACCTGACTTCTCAATGGAGACTTGGAAAGCCAGAAGGTCCTGGACAGATGTAATGCAGACATTAAGAGACCATGGATGCCAGTCTAGACTAATACACTCAGAAAAACTTTCAATCACCATAGATGGAGTGAACAAGACATTCCAAGGCAAAACACAATTTAAATAATACCTATCTACAAATCCAGCCCTTCAGAAAGTACTAGAAGGAAAATTCCAATCTAAGGAAGTCAGATACACCCACAAAACCACAGGCAATAGATAACCCCATGGCAGTAAATACCAAAGAAGAGAAATACACACAAACTGCCACCAAAAGAAAACAGGAATTAACAATAACTGGTTATTAATATCCTTTAATATCAATGGACTTAATTCACCTATAAAAAGACACAGGCTAACAGAATGGATATGAAAGCAGGATCCATCCTTCTGCTGCATGCAAGAAACACACCTCAACTTCAAAGACAGACATTTCCTCAGAGTAAAAGGCTGGGAAAAGACTTACCAATCAAATGGACTTAAGAAGCAAGCTAGTGTAGCTATTCTAATATCTAACAAAACAGACTTCAAACTAAAATCACTCAAAAGAGATCGAGAAGGACATTACATACCCCTCACAGGAAAGATCCACCAAGATGAAGTCTCAATTGTGAACATTTATGCCCCAAATACAAGGGCACCCACATATGTAAAGAAACATTACTAAAGCTTAAATCACACATCAAACCCCACGCATTAATAGTGGGAGACTTCTACACCCCACTCTCACCACTGGACAGAGAAGTTTCTGCCAGCTTGAAACTTAACAGAGAAATAAGGGACCTAACAGATGTTATTGCTCAAATGAACTTAATTGATATCTACAGAACATTCCACCTTAACAAAAAAGAATATACCTTCTTCTCAGCACCCCATAGAACCTTCTCTAAAATCAACCACATACTCAGTCACAAAGCAAATCTCAACAGATACAAAAAAAATTGGAATAACCTCCTGTATTCTATCAGACCACCATGGCTTAAAGTTAGATTTCAACAACAAAATTATAGAAAGTCTACAATCACATGGAAACTGAATAATGCTCAATTGAATGGGTCAAGGAAGAAATAAAGAAAGAAATTAAAGACATTCTAGAGTTCAATGAAAATGAATGTACTACAAACCCAAACTTATGGGACACCATGAAAGCAATGCTAAAAGAAAAATTAATAGCACTAAATGCCCACACAAAGAAGTTGGAGAAATCTCATAGTAGTGACTTAACATCACATCTGAAAGCTCTAGAACAAAAAGAAGCAAAGTCACCCAAAAGGAATAGATGCCAGGAAATGATTAATTTGAAATCTGAAATCAATAAAATAGAAACAAAGAGAACAATACAAAGAATCAATGAAACAAAGAGTTGGTTCTTTGAGAAAATCAACAAGATAGATAAACCCCTATCCAAACTAACCAAAAGACAGAGAAAGAGCTCATCCAAATTGACAAAATCAGAAATGAAAAGGGAGACATGACAAGAGACAACAAGGAAATCAAGAGAATCATCAGGTCATACTTCAAATACCTGTATTCCACAAAATTGGAAAATATAAAAGAAATGAACAATTTTTTGGATAGGTATCACATACCAATGTTAAATCAAGACCAGAAAAACAGTTTAAATAGACCAATAACCCCTAAGGAAATAGAAACAGTCATTAAAACTCTCCCAACCAAAAAAAGCCCAGGACCAGATGGTTTCAGCACAGAATTTTACCAGATTTTCAAAGAAGAGTTAATACCAATACTCTTCAAAGTGTTCCACACAATAGAAACATAAGGAATGTTACCAAACTCCTTTTATGAGATGCAGTTACTGATTCCTAAGCCACACAAAGATGCAACAAAGAAAGAGAATTACAGACCAATCTCCCTCATGAACATTGATGCAAAAATATTCAATAAAATATTGGCAAACCAAATCCAAGAACACATCAAAACAATTATCCACTATGATCAAGTAGACTTCATCCCAGAGATGCAAGGATGATTCAACATACAAAAATCTGTCAATGTAATACACCATATAAACAAACTGAAAGAAAAAAAAACACATGATCATTTCATTAGATGGTGAAAAAGCGTTTGACAAAATCCAACACCCCTTCATAATAATGGTCTTGGAGATATCATGAATACAAGGAACATACCTAAACAAAGTAAAGGCAATTTACAGCAAGCCAACAGCCAGCATCAAATTAAATGGAAAGAAACTCAAAGCAATTCTACTAAAATCAGGAACAAGATGAGGGTGTCCACTCTCCCCATATTTATTCAATATAGTACTTGAAGTTCTAGCTAGAGCAATAAGACAACAAAAGGAGATCAAGCAGATACAAATTGGAAAGGAAGAAGTCAAACTTTCTCTATTTGCAGATGATATGATAGTCTACATAAGTGACCCCAAAAATTCTACCAGGGAACTCCTACTACTGATAAACTCCTTCAGTAATGTGGCAGGATACAAGATTAACTCAAAAAAATCAATAGCCTTCCTATATACAAATGATAAATGGGCTCAGAAAAAAAATCAGAGAAACATCACCCTTTACAATAGCCTCAAATAATATAAAATATCTTGAGGTAACTCTAAGCAATTAAAAGACCTGTATGATGAGAACTTTAAGTCTCTGAAGAAAGAAATTGAAGAAGATATCAGAAAATGGAAAGATATCCCATGCTCATGTATACGTAGGATCAACATAGTAAAAATGGCAATCTTACCAAAAGCAATCTACAGATTCAATGCAATTCCCATCAAAATCCCAACACAATTCTTCACAGACTTGGAAAGAATAATACTCAACTTCATTTGGAAAAACAGAAAACCTGGGATAGCTAAAAGAATCCTGTATAACAAAGCCACCTCTGGAGGCATCCTGTACAACAAAGCCACCTCTGGAGGCATCACCATCCCTGACTTCAAGCTCTACTATAGAGCTATAGTAATAACAGCTTGGTATTGGCATAAAAACAGACATGTGGACCAATGGAATTGAATTGAATATCCTGACATTAATCAACACACCTATGAATACCTGATTTTTGGCAAATAAGCCAAAATTGTACAATGGAAAAAAGAAAGCATCTTCAACAAATGGTGCTGGCATAACTGGATATCAACATGTAGAAGACTGCAAATAGATATCTATCGCCATGCACAAAAGTCACGTCCAAGTGGATCAAAGACCTCAATATAAAACCAGTTACACTGAACCTGATAGAAGAGAAAGTAGGAAGTACTCTTGAATGCATTGGTACAGGAGATGACTTCCTAAATATAACACCAGCAGCACAGACACTGAGAGCAACAATTAATAAATGGCACCTCCTGAAAATGAGAAGCTTTTGTAGGGCAAAGGACACAGTAAATAAGACAAAATTACAGCCTATAGAATGGGAAAAGATCTTTACCAACCCTGCATCTGACAGAGGGCTGATCTCCAAAATATATAAAGAACTCAAGAAACTAGACAGCAAAATAATGAACAATCCAATTAAAACATGGGCTATAGATCTAAACAAAGAATTCTCAAAGGAAGAATTTCAAATGGCCAAAAGACAATTAAGAAATTGCTCAGCATCCTTAGTCATCAGGGAAATACAAATCAAAATGACTCTGAGTTACCATCTTACACCTGTCAAAATGGCTAAGATAAAAAACACTGCAGACAGCTTATGTTGGAGAGGATGTGGAGCAAGGAGAACACTCCTCCACTGTTGGAGGGAATGCAAACTTGTACAGACACTTTGGAAATCAGTGTGGCAGTTTCTCAGAAAATTGGAAATCAATCTTCCTTAAGACCCAGCTATACTACTCTTGGGCATATACCCAAGGAATTCTCAATCATACCACAAGGACACATGCTCAACTATGTCCATAGCAGCAGTGTTCATAATAGCCAGAATCTGGAAACAATCTAGATGTCCCTCAACTGAAGAATGGATAAAGAAAATGTGGTACATATACACAGTGGAGTACTATGTTTCTCAATGGAGAAAAACAATGACATCATGAAATTTGCAGGCAAATGGTTGGAACTAGAAAAAAATCATCCTGAGTGAGGTAACCCAGACTCAGAAGGACAAACATGATATACACTCACTCATAAGTGAATACTAGATGTAAAGCACAGGATAACCAGACAACAGCCCACAACTCCAGGGAGGCTGGCTAATGGGGGGGAGACCCATGGAGGGATGCCTGGGTCACCCTTGGAGGGGGAGATAGATGAGATCTCCATGGGTGGACTGGGGATGAGGGGTGGGCAGTGGAGGGTAGGGGATAGGGGATGAGAGCATGGGGGAATGGGATGGCCAAGCTGGAACAGGGATGGATTTGGAGAGCAGTGAGGGAGATCCCATGGTGGAGGGAGATTTGTGGGGATGGGGGGAGGCCCGGTGCTTGGGGAGTTTCTGGGGGTCCCCAGGGATGACCCCAGCTTGGACTGCTGGAAATGATGGAGAGGGTGCCTTAACTGACCTGGTGCTGTGGATATCGTTCTGTATAAATAAAATACTGATTGGCCAGTGGCCAGGCAGGAAGTATAGGCGGGACAAGGAGAGAGGAGAATTCTGGAAAGTGAAAGGCTGAGTGAGAGAGATGCTGCCAGCCGCCACCATGACAAGCAGCATGTAAAGATGCCGGTAAGCCACGAGCCACGTGGCAAGGTATAGATTTATAGAAATGGATTAATTTAAGATGTAAGAACTAGATAGCTAGAAACCTGAGCCATTAGGCCAAACAGTTTAAATTGTATAAGTGTCTGTGTGTTTATTTTATAAGTGGGCTGTCAGACTGCCGGGGCTTGCTGGGACCTGGAGAGAAGCTCTCCAGCTACAAATGGCGCCCAACAGCTCGAGTTTCCACCTTAAACCTGATAATATTTAATAAACAATTCTAAATGGAGCCAAAACCAGGTTCCTGCTTCATGTCTCATACAGGCAGCTAGGGCCACAAATCGCAGGTTTGAGCTACTGGCAGGTTCCTGGCATTTGCGCTTGACCTGCAGTATGACAGGAATGAGGCATCTGCCAGCAGCACATTACGCTGTGTGGTAGATTTAGCCTTTGCTAGTATTAAAAAAAAAAAGAGGTTTCTGGGCTACACGCTGCTTGGATAAAAGCATAGACCCACAATGGCTCCCAGAGCTGGCGGTAAACATACCACCGCCATGTTGGGAAGCTGAAGTGGGTGGAGCCAGCAGCCACAGCACTGTTTCAGTCTTAAAATGCTGCAGTTTAAAGCAATAGGTTCAAGGTAATATAAAAAATAAGCCTCGTAAAGATGGCTATCACACAGAGAATCTGGATTATGTTCTCTTTGATATTCGTAACTGAAGAAAAACATTTAATTGTAAAAGTTGTTGAGTTATGCCAAAATGTATATTTTAAAGGTACCTTGACTTCAAAATTTAGATATAAAGATATGATGCTTTGGAAAAGAGGCTCTGTTTTTGTTTCCACAGAAAGTCAGAGGCTATGGATTTGTTCCAGATTAAGATACATCAGGTTTGACCAGCCAAGACCCCCTGAAAAGTTTCCAATGACACCATGACCCAGATGATCCAACATCCAGAACAGTTTCAGGCAACTGGCTCAGATGATACACCCTCAAGGACTACTCCATAATCCTAAAATTTTCTTTGTGTCCCCATAAGATACAGCACCCCCTTCCAGCAGGAAGTAGTAAGAGAAGCTACGCCCAAATTCCCAAATATACCAAGCTGGCTTTGGAGATGGAATCGGCTCACTCCCTCTCTAAATCCAGACATATTGCTAAAATAAAAGGTTAAAAGATTCTTGTGTCCCATATCAAAAGAGCCCTCTGGTGTGGGACAGAGAAAAACCAATATTTTTATTTAAAACAGGTTGATTATAAATGCAATCTCTTTCTAAAGAAAAGGGGATATGATATAGATATATAGGATATAGATATGATAGGATAAAAGGGTAGACTAATAAACCTACTATTAAAGAACAACAATTTGTTTAAAATGTTTTACATTTGGTATAGATTTTAGTTTATGTTTAAAATGTTTTACATTGGTATAGATTTTAGTTTATTGATACAAGTTTAAACTTAATTTTGTTATTCTGTATATATATTTCTATTCTCGTTTGAGATATTATGTTTATGTAAGTCATTTAGATTGTAATGGATAATTAAAAAATACAAATTAATAATTAGTCTTCTATGATAGCCAAACTTGTAGCCATGTTAGTTAAGTTTTCTAGGTATATATAGATATATTTCAGATAGATAGGTAATCTTCAAACACTTCAAAGACCTACAGAATATGGCATTTAAAATGTTTTAGAAATTTAGACTTTCTGGACAGTGAGACATGGCTGCTCCTGGTAACACCGGATTTACTTCAGAGAGGAGGATGAGCATCGAAGACACTCCATATGGAGTTTATCTTCACTTTGGCAAAAATAGCCATTTGAGCAAGAAACTGTTCTTGCCTGGACTGCTTGATCGACTAGACATACAAGACCCATAAAAAGGTGACCACTGAACTTTGCTTAACAAAATGGTCCTTCAGGTTCCTTCTTCGCAGAGGAAACTGCCAGACATTCTACAGGACACAGAGAGAAGTGACTGAGAGACTCTAGGCCTGTGGGCTGAAGAAAGATGCTCCAACTTTACAAGAGAATTTTGGATGACTGTCCAGGCTGCCAGCTGTCTCTGTCTACCCTGCAAGACTCCCAAAAGTTGCTTACATACTTCTCCCATTTCTCAGGTAATAGTGTATCTTTCTGAGGTCTTTGATGTAGTTGAAGCTAGATAGTTACAATTTTCCTTAGTTGTGATAAAAGATAAATTAGATATAAAACCTTAGACTTACAAATATAAGATAGATAGGATATATTCTTTAATTTTGCCAAATAAACTATTTATTATAAATAGAATAGATATTATAACTGTAATTCTTGCTTGGTAATTGTTTTGCTATCTGTAATTTTACTATGTGAAAGTTAAAACCTTCCTTTTTGAAAAAAAAAAAGAAAAGGGGAAGTGCGGTGGATATTGTTCTGTATAAATAAAATACCTGGCTTACCCTGGTGAAGTTTTGGGGTCACATGTAGACTATCATATCATCTGCAAATAGGGCAAGTTTGACTTCTTCCTTTCTAATTTGTATCCCCTTAATCTCCTTTTGTTGTCTTATTGCTCTAGCTAGTACTTAGAGCACTATATTGAATAGATACGGGGAGAGTGGACAGCCTTGTCTTGTTCCTGATTTTAGTGGAATCACATTGAGTGTCTCTCCATTTAATTTGATGTTGGCTGTAGGCTTGCTGTAAATTGCCTTTTTATGTTTAGGTATGTTCCTTGTATTCCTGATATCTCTCGGACCTTAATCATAAAGGAGTGTTGGATCAAACGCCTTTTCAGTGTCTATCTATCTATCTATCTCTCTATCTATCTATCTATCTATCTATCTATCTATCTATCTATCTATCTATCTTCTATCTATCTATCATTTATTTATCTATTCATTGGAAGGCCAAGGAATGCCACAAAGTCACACTATGAAACAGATATCACACAAGAGATTTATTTGGGTGATATATAAAAGGCTACCTCTGAGAGAGTATGGAAAAGAAAGGCAACAATGTGTTACATTCCGTGGCTGGTGATGATGTGGCCACTGGTGTTGAGTCACTGAGGGTGGGCTGGGGGAGAACCCAGTTCTGGGATATGAGTGGCTCTCAGTTTACCAACAGTTGGAAGGATTTCAACCTAGCCTTGGAATCAGAGACCAGGGGACTAGAACCACTATCTTTACAAACAGTCATGTCTGTGAAGGAAAAGGAAACACAAGAGAATTTTTGTGGAATTTTAAAAGGATACATTGTCACTTAAGAATGCTTTGAGTTAATCTTATACAAAAGGGGAGATGAACTAGGTTGAGTTGAGTTGGTTATAAACACAGAAAAGTCTTCTGTGACTGAAGTCTGAAAAATGATGCTATTTAGAACCTTTCTTTGTTGTTTAGCTGTAATTACTTGTGTAAGATACCACCAATCCTCAAGATAACTTAGCTTCATAAAATAATTTAGCTGGTGTCAGATATTGCCAGCCAATTATGCAAGAAACATAATTGTGTAAATTGCAGAATTTGGACAAAATTGAATTAATGAGAATATTTTGTTACCTGCAGTTCACAATATAGGTTTTAAAATACTGGTAAAATTGCCAGTCATGTTGGTGGGAAATTCTAAGGGAACTTGATTTATTAAATTCTGCATGGTTAAAATGGATTCCTGTGATGGTTATATAATGTTGGGTTGGCAAAAGGGAATGAGAAAATAAATTAGCTGGTGAAAGATTGTGGCTTCATAGTCCTATCTAATTTCTGAATGTTTTCAACAGCACAAATGAAATTGCAATATTACATCATGCTGTATTTATGAATTAGTAAGACTAAGTGGTTGGTCTCTGTTTCTCTCTCCCTCCTTCCATCCCCCTTCTCTCTTTCAACTCCCCCCCCCATATTTTTTTTAAACCATGAATGTCTCTCTGTTTTGATATTATAGTGGTTTGAATAGGTATGGCCCCCATAGACTCACATGTTTGAATGCTTGGCCCATAGGGAGTGGCACTATAGGAAGTGTGGCCTTGTTGGAGGAAGTGTGTAACTGTGGGGGCAGGCTTTGACTTTCAAGCTAAGCACAGTGTGACACACAGTCTCCTTCTGCTGCCTGCAGATTAAGATGCAGAATTCTCAGTTCCTTCTTCAGCATCATGTCTACATGCATGTGACATGCTTCTCTCCATGACGATAGTGGACTAAACCTTGGAAACTGTAAGCCAACCTCAGTTAAATGTTTTATTTATAAAAGTTGCTATGGTCATGGTGTCTCTTCACAACAATAAAAACCCTAACTAAGACAGATGTTATTAAAGATAAATCATTCACATTACTTAGCTTAGAAAACATAGTTAATTCACATGCCTGAAACAGCGGGCAGCTGAGGAATACAGACACAACAGTTAAACACAGTGAAGCAAATCTGCCTTTAAGTACATACTCCCACTTCTGCTCACATCTTCCTTTCTACAGTGACCACACTCAGGAGTCTTGTGTTCTAGTTTCCTTCCTCTCTCATTTTTGAGACAGGGTCTCCCTGGCTGGCCTTTAGACCAGGCTAGCCTCAACCCCACAGAAATCTGCCTCCTTCTGTGCCGGCACTAAAGGCACAAACATGTTTTTTTGTTGTGATCATAAAACACTCTAACCAAAAACAACGTGGATGAGGAAATAATTTGTTTGGCTTATACTTCCAAGCCACAGTCTGTCGTTGAGGGATGTCAGGGTAGGAACTCAAGTAGGAATTGAAGCAGAAGCTGTGGAGGAGCACTGCTTGCTGGCTCACTCAGGTACTTCCTTTTAAAAATGTATATTTTACCCATGACCCAGGTGGGCTGGAAGATAGCCACAGGCCCACCCAGGCTGACAGGTACCTGGTGGCCCAGGAGATACCATGAGTGAGTGGGTACACTATGATGAACAGGTATGTGGTGGAGAAATGGGAGAGGAGAAGTGGAGTGGTTCTTGCACTGTAGAGAGAAGCAGAACTGAAGATTCAATGTCGGTGAGTAACAGACTGACATGGGTGGTCTATGTGCCACCTGGGGCATGTGATGTACAGGCCTGTGCTGCCACTGAGGGCCATGTCTGGATCTGTGGCCCTACCAAAACTGGGGCCTGTGTTGATGTCCATGCATGATCCCTCTTACCACCAAGGGCCAAGCAGATGCCTAGGGTCTGGGTATTCATGTCCACACTGCTGGTAGGGTCATATTAATCTGAGTGGCTTCTGCTGCCAGCAAGGTCATGCTGAAGTACAGGCCTGAGCTGCAACTGAGGGCCATGTCTGGGTCCATGGCACTATTGTAGCTAGGATCTGTGATGATGTCTGTGGCCCACTGAAATCCATGCGGATGCCTGGGGTCTAGGCTGTTGCCTGAGGCCATGTTGGGGTCTGAGGCATATGATGCCACCAGAGCTGTACAAATCTGAATGGCCTGCACTGCCACGCAGGGTGTTGGTGATATCTAAGCCCTAGCTGTGGCTGAGTGTCATGTCTGGTTCTGTGTCCTATGGCAGCTGATGTCCATGACCTGTGTTACCACCAGGGACTATGGGTGAGTTGTCCCCAGTGGTCTGGGGACCAGAGAACTAGTTCCACCCCTCCCTGGCTGCCTCAGCTGGAGAGCTGCCCAGACCCCTCCTGGGAGAACTGGCCCCAATGGCATAGGTGAGGGAGATTTGGCCTCAACCTTCTGTGGCCTCCACAATGGGAGAGCTGTCTACCTCCCTCATCATACATATAGGAGAGCTGGCCACAATGGCATAGGCACTTGAGAGATGGCCCTGATTTTCCTGAACTGGCCAGCTCAGTTACTACCAAGGCCCACATCCAGGGCTTTGAGTAGGCCTACCCCATCTATGACTTGCTGGACAGCATGATGGTCCTGTGGAACCATAGCTGCAGGATCTCCATGACTTGGGGCCACAGCAGGATATCCAAGAGAATTTTTGGTGAGGGTCCAGTATTGATGATGTTCTAGAAGCCAGAGGCCTTGAACCAGGCCAACAATGCATTGCAATGAATATTTGCAAGTAAAGCTGTTTAGGCAAAAGGGTGTACTGTGTGACACACCACAGCTCCCAAGGCCACTTTAACAAAAGAATACATGATGGAGAGGAGGGAAAGATAGAGGAGTGAAATGTTTTTCTTTTTTTAAATTTTCTTTTGGGATAGAAGGCTACAAAGGCAGACATGGTAGGACTGGGAAATGAGTGGGATTGGGGTGCATGATGTGAAATTCCCAAAGAATCAATAAAGAATTATGTTAAAAATCCATATTTTATTATTTTTTGAGAATACCATACAATGTAGTTTGACCATATTCATCCCCCACTCCTTTCGGATCAATCCTCTATACCTTCCTACCCATCCAACATTAAATTTTCTCATCTTCCTCCTCCCCCTCTTCTTCTTGTCCAATTTCTATTGCCCAACTACTCTTGAAAATGGGCCAGCACAGGAGTGGTCAACCTATCAGGAAACATATTATCAAAGAAAACTTACCCTTGCTCTCTCAGAAGCTATCAAAGGCTAACACCTTCTCAGTTAGTAGTGGGATTTCATTTTCTCCTTTACGACTCCATGCTGGGATTTTGTCTGACTATATAGGTCTTGAACCCATTGTCACAATCTCTGTAACTTCTCTGTTGTGTCCAGAAAACACTATTTCCTTATATTTATCTACCACCTCTAGCTCTTACTATCTTACCTCCTCTTCTGTAAAGAACCCCGAGCCTTGTGGGGAGAAGTGATATAATATCTCATTTAGCACTGAATGTGTAGTCTCTTATTCTCTGAATTTTCAGTTCTGGTCTCTGTGTTAATTGCCATTTGCTGCAAGGAGAAGTTCCTCTAAAGAAGAAAGGGAAGTTTACTAACCCACAGGTATAGCAATAAGTCGTTAGGAGTCATTTAAAAGTTATAGCCGTCTAGCAGAATGTTAGTTATTAGGTTCTTCCTTAGGACCTGTGACCTATCTAGACACAGGTTCTCAGATGCATAACAGTTCTAGATACAGGTTCCATCTCATGGAGCAGGTTTTAGATCCAATTAGAAAGTGGTTGCTTTCTCCTATAACATTTATGCCGATATTGAACCAATTGGCATATCTCATCAGGATAGTCATTATTGTAGTTCCTAGGGGTCACAACTGAGTGAGAATGATGACCACTTTTGTCTTCTGGTAGTGTGCACATCACCTTTCAGAGCTGTGTTTGCTTTAGCTAGCTTTCTTAAACAGTCCAGGATCACCTTCCCAGCCCTCCTACATTAATTAATAATCAAGACAGTTCCCCACAGCATGCCTACAGGCCAATCTGAACTGCGTAATCCTTTAATTGATATTCCCTTCTCAAGTGACCCTAGACTATGTCAGGTTGACAGTTAAACTAGAATGTCTGTAGCTGATCTATTAATTTATATACAAAGCTTCATATATTTTCCTTCTTAACATATGCACCCAATAATAATGATAATGATAATAATAATGTAAAAATGACTAACTTTAAATACTTTAAAATGTATTTTTTTATTGAAGACAGATTATTTTCTCACATAATCTATTCTGATTATTATTTCCCCTCTCTTTACTCTTCCTAGTTCCTCCCCACTTCCCTGGATCTACTCCCTTTCTGTCTCTCATTAGAAAAGAACAGGCCTCTAAGGGATAATAATAAAATACAACAAAATAAAATATAATAAGATAAAATAAAAACCATCACATTAAAGTTGAATAAGACAAACAGAAGGAAAAGAACCCAAGTGAAGGCACAAGAATCAGAGACCAACTTATTCACACACTCAGCAATCCCATAAAAACACTAAACTGGGAGCCATAGTATATATGCAGGGGACCTGGTACAGACCTCTGCAGGCCCTGTGCATGCAGACTCAGTCTCTATGAGTTCATATAAATTTTGATCATGTTGATTTAGAGGGCTTTTTTTTGTGTGTCTTCCATCCCCTCTAGCTCTTACACCCTTTCTGCCTTTTCTGTGGAGGTTCCCTGAGCCCTGAGGAGATGGATTTGATGGAGACATCCCATTTAGAAATGAATGTTTCCAAGTCTCTCACTCTCTGCATAATGCCCTGTTGTGAGTACCTGTATTTGTTCCTATCTGCTGCAGGAGGAAGCTTCTGTGATGATGGATGAGCAAGGCACTGATCTATGAGTATAGGAGTCATTTTACCCGTACATATTTTGTTTTGTTCATTTTTTAGACCAGTATTATTTGATTTTTACCATAGATCCCTAGGCTATCTAGTCTCTGGTTGTTTGCTCACCCGAGCAGTGTCAGATAGGTGCCATCTTGTTGAGTGGGCCTTAAGTCAAATCAGATATTAGTTGGTTACTTCAACAAGCTTGTGCCACAGCTGCATTAGCATATTTTGCAGGCATGATGCCAGTATAAATCAAAGGGTTTGTGCCTGGCTTGGTGCTTAAACTTCTCTTTGGGTAGCCTGCAGAGTACTTTCCTATACCAAAGGCACGAGAACATTGAGATGAAGGCTCTATGTAGGTATCAGATTGACTTTTCCATGTTCAATGAGTTGTGTGGGTGTAGATTGCCTTCATATATGTATATATTTTAGGAAACTTTTACTGTATTAGGTTTGCATGTTACCTCTCAAATGGTCTTTAATTTTAGCTGTCTCTTTCTATATTCTTTCCCTTGTTCTCCCTCTTCCCCCCCTCACCATTTGATTCTACCACTCCAGTGTCCCAGTCCCATTTGTCTGTAACTGTCTATTCTATTTCACTTTCCAGTGAGATCTATCTGTACTCTCTAGTCTTTTCCTCTATACCTACCTTCTGTGGTTCCATGATTGTTACTTGGCTATCATGGAATTAACAGCTAATTTTCACATATAAGTGAATCATACCATATTTGTTTTTCTGAGTCTGTGTTATCTCACTCAGGATGATTTTTTTCTAGTTCCATTCCTTTATCTGAAAATTTCATGATGTTCTTTTTTTATTTTTAGCAGCCAGGTAATACTCCATTGTGTAAATGTACCTGTACTGGGTAGTTTTGTTAACTTGACTCAAGCTAAAGTCATCTGAGAGGAGGGAACTTAATTGAGAAAATTCCTCCATAAGGTCAGGCTGTAGGCAAGTGTATAAGACATTTTCTTAATTAGTGATTGATGGGGAGGGTCCAGCCCATTGTGGGTAGTGCCATTCTGGGCTGGTGGTCCTGAGTTTTATAAGATGCAGGTTGAGCAAGCCATGAGAAGCAAGCCAGTAGGCAGCACCCCTCAATGGCTTCTGCATCAGCTCCTGTCTCCAGGTTCCTGCCCTGTTTGAGTTCCTGTCCTGACTTCCTTTGATGATGAACAGTGATATGGAAGTGTATCTTAGTTAGGGTTTCTATTGCTGTGGAGAGACACTATGACCATGCCAGCTCCTATAAAGGAAAACATTTAATTGGGTCTGGCTTACAGTCCAGAAGTTTAGTCCATTGTCATCATGGCAGGAAGTATGGTTGTAGGAAGGCAGACATGGTGCTGGAGAGGTAGCTGAGAGTTTTACATCCAGATTGTCAGACAGCAAGAAAAAAATGAGACACTGGGCCTGGGTTGAGCATCTGAGACCTCAAAGTCCATCTACAGTGATACATTTTCTCAAACAAAGCCACACCTACTTTAACAGAGCCACACTTCCTTATAGTGCCACTGTCTATAAGCCTATAGGGGCCATTTTTAGTCAAACCACCACAAGATGTAAGCTAAACAAACCTTTTCCTCCCCAAGTTGTTTTGGTCATGGTATTTTATCACAGCAGTAGTAACTCAAACTAAGACAGTACCATATTTTCTTTAACTATTCTTCTGGTGAGGGGTATCTAGATTGATTATAATTTTTCATATTATTAATAGAGAAGCAATGAATATGACTGAGCAAGTGTCTTTGTGCTAGGATGCAATGTCCTTTGGGTATATGCCCAAGAGTTGTATCGCTAGATCTTGAGGTAGATTGATACCCATCTTTCTGAGGAACTGCAACACTGGTTGCCATAGTGGCTGCACAAGTCTGCAGTGGATGAGTGCTCTTCTCACTCCGCATCCTCGCCGGCACGCGCTGTCAGCTGTTTGACTGACCTTGGCCATTCTGACGGATGTGAGATGAAGTCTCAGAGTAGCTTTGACTTGCATTTCCTGATGGCCAAGATTTTCGAACATTTTTTTTAACGTGATTTTTAGCCATTCGAGTTTCCTCTCTTGAGAGTTATCTGTTTGGATTTGTATCCCATTTTATTTTAATAGACCTAGGGATGAGAATGGGGGTTTGAATCTGGAGGAATGGAAGGAAAGGTGAAAATTTGCAGTTGCCCTACCTACCTGCTTTTCTGGTAAGAGTGGCCTGTGGGTTCCCGGGAGTGCCTGATGGATTTGGGGGATGTGATAAAGCAATGAGTTTGGGAAGGGATTAGGAGAAGGTCTGTAGAATCTACTGGAGATGAGGAATGCAGGGAAGGGAGGCAAAGGAGAGGTGAAGATCTGTAGTTAGCTGTCAACTTTTTAGCCGGCCTGTGATGATCTTGCTTCCTGGATAGACCTGGGATCTGAGGATCTGAAAGAATGGGGCAGACTACAGTCTAATGCTGTGGAAAACCTTACTTCAGTTTCAGGTTACTTTTATACACAAATGAAATAAAGAAAGCAATGATTCAAGGAAGATTGGCCATTCTCTTTCTTTTCTTCAGGTTTCAGCTCTGTAGATGCTTTGGAACCTCTTTGTCCATCTTTCTCAGGCTGAGCCAGTCTTTCAGGCATCTATACTGGCTTTTTAGCACCCTGAGGGAAAAACACAAACACAGCCATGGCTCCAGTGAATTATTGGAGCTGGATCATTCAATTGGCCAGACATAACATCTCTCCAAAGGACTGTGACCCTGAATTGTTTTAGAGGGGTCCAAAAACATTCTGTAGTAATAGTAAAGGCTATCCTTGCCTAAAATTAAAAAAAAAATAAGTATATAAAATAGAAGATAAAATATTGTGAGGAGTAGCCATACTACCACACTCCCCCTCCTTTGTAAATAACATTTCAGTTGTCCATTGGCTTTTCCCTTAAAAGATTGAACCTGAGGCTTATAAGGAATGTCTGTGATGTTGGTTTTATCAAACTGTTGGTAGAATTCCTAAAAAGGCTTGGCAATGTATGCAAGAGCATTGTAGGTTTTAAAAAATAATTTACAGGGGCATAAAATAGCAAAAGCCAGTGTTAAGTCATCCAAAGTATTTAACAATTTTTTTTTGAAGAATGTAAATTTAAAGGGCTAATCCAACTTTTATTTTTGTAAACAGATATTTTAACATTTTATTATTTTTTGTAGAAAGTAGAATATCATCCATAGAATGTACAATAAAAAGTAAGAAGAAACATTTCTTTAGCTCTTTTTAAAGCAGTAGCAACAAACTTTTGACATAAAGTTGGGCTTTTTGTCATTATTCATTCCTTTTTCCTTATTGAATGACTGCCAATTGTTGAGCCATTATTTGCCCTTGGAGTGCCATAGCAAGAATTAACCTTGAGTATGCCAAGGCCCAATATTAGCACAGAGGTGGATGTAATCATTAATATCTCCTTTCTTTCTAAAGGGATGGATGACAGTCTGGCATGCAACATTAGCATTCTCATATGCCATTTGTTTAACAATAAATATTTCTGCCTCTCTGTCAACCTTAAGATAATTGACTGCCTGTGAAAGATTTAAGCAAAATCTTGATATGGCTCATCCAGCCTCTGTCTAATTTTAGAAAGTTCCTCTGTCTTTTTTCCAGAATCTGGTAAGTTATGCCATGCATCTTTACTCCTAGGAAACTAAGGTGCTCCTTTCATGAATGGCAGCACATCATCTTCCCTCTCCCCCATTAGTTCCAATCATTGTTATAGTCCTTAGGTAAATAAGGGTATAACATTTCAGACTGGGAAGTGGATGGCCAAGGGTGTTTCTCTTTGAGCAGAGTTGACATTTTTACTGTCGATTTTGCTCTGCTTTGTCCCTTCTGATCTTGTGTGGGAAAAACTTTCTTTGTAGCTTGTAAGATGTTTTCTTGTGTTTCATCATCTGGCTCTTACTCATGCAAAGAATCTGTCACCATCTCTTCTAAGTTGTTTGGCTTGTTACCATTTATTGTTTGTATCAAGATGTGGACCAATGCCCAAGTCACGCAGAATTGCACTTGAATACTTTCTCCTTCTCCATGGGCTTCCATTCTATTTTCTTTAATTCAATCCCATACTCAGGGATCTATAGTGTCATGTTTTAAAAATGAAGGACAGTACTCTGTTGTTAAATGCCAACATTCTTTCAGGTGGGCTTTAAACACTGCAGCACCATTCTTTTCTAAGAAATGATGTATCGAGCCAATATACGGTGCTGGTTCCCTACTTTGCCCCATTTTAATCTCCACTTACTCCTTCTGCAGGGCTCCTAGAGTCCTCTTGTAACTTTTCATTCAGATCCCTGTTTGGATGCCACTTGTCAACTTTTCAGTTGACCTGTACAGATCTTGTCTGCTGGACCTGGGATCTGGGGATCTGAAAGAATGGGGCAGACTATAGTCTAATGCTGTAGAAAACCTTACTTCAGTTTCAGGGTACTTTTATACATGAATGTAACAAACAAAGCAATGATCCAAGGAAGGTTGAGTTCAGAAAAACACGTAAATAAACGTCAGTAAGCACATACTAAATATTAACAGAGCATCCCTTGCCCAGTACTTTCTCAGGATATCTCATTAAAACACAATTGTCTCACACGTTCTATAGATTATATCTGGGAAAGCATGAAAGCAAGGCAGAAGGCTGTATCCAGATATAGGGTACACTGATCAGATTGGGTTCTATGGCTATGTTCTGATATCCAATAAGAACAAACATGTCTTATCACCTGAGTAAATTGGGAGCATGGGGGGGAGGTAAATGTAGGTGGGAAGAGAACATGAGGGAATGGGATGCTTAAACTGAGGGAGAGACAGAGAAGGAGACCAAGGAAAGAGATATCTTGAAAGAGGGAACCATTTTGGGGTTAGGGAGAAACCTGGTGCTAGGGAAATTCCCAGGAATCCACAAGGATGACCTCAGCTAAGACTCCAAGCAATAGTGGAGAGAGTGCTTTAACTGACCTTCCCCTGTAATCAAATGGATGACTGCTCTAACTGTCATCAGAGAGCCTTCATCCAGTAACTGATGGAAGCAGATGCAGAGATCCACAGCCAAGCACTGGGTGGAGCTCCTAGAGTCCAGTCGAAGAGATGGAGGAGGGAATATATGAGCAAGGGGGGGGGTGTCAAAATCATGATGGGGAAACCCACAGAGACAGCTGACCTGAGCTAGTTGGAGCTCTCTGACTCTGAACTGACTGCTGGGGAACCTGCATGGGACCAAACTAGGCCCTCTGAATGTGGGTGACAGTTGTGTGGCTTGGTTGTGTGGGGCCACTGCAGTGGGACCAGGATTTATCCCTAGTTCATGAACTGGCTTTTTGGAGCCCATTTCCTACAGAGGGATACCTTGCTCAGCCTTGATACAGCAGGGAGGGGCTTGGCCCTGCCTCAACTTGATATGCCAGACTTTATTGACTCCCCATGGGAGGCCATATCCTCTATGAGGAGTGGTTGGGAGGCAGGGTCAGGAGAAGGTGGAGGGTAAGCAAGAGGGGGGAGGGAGGTGGAACTGTGGTTGGTATATAAACTGAAAAAAAAGAATAAACATGTCTTATAAATTGAATGCAAATGTTTGTACAGGAGGCATGAAATCCTATCCAAGAACAATCCAGGGAACAAAATGCACCTGAGGTAAAAGGCCCTCTGCCTTTTTTTTTTCTGGAGCCTCTCTCACAGTTCCCCAAGGCATTGTTCACTATAGGTCATTCTTATGACCGTGTACTGACAGCCTACCTGCTTCCCTGGCCAGAGTGGCCTATGGGTTCCCAGGGAGTGCCTGTTGGAGTTACTAAAAGTAGTATTAATGGGGACGTTCAAGACTTTGAGGAGTCTTGCATAGGAAGCCTTTGGAGAACAAGATGGGCCATCCATAGATACTGTGGTGGAATCCCCGGGAAGATACAAAGGAATCTGTGTGTTGAGGTTGACAGCAGGTGCAGTGATACTGAGGATGTGAGCAGTCAGGAGAAGGAAAATCAGGGTGACAGTCTTTGAAAAAGACTCAGCTTTTATTATGGATATTGTCTAGTGGCTCTTTAAACTTTAGAAAGACAGGGTCACCTATCTTTGAAATTTATTTTATGAGTTTGAAATTTAAAAATTATTTTATTATTTTTTCACTGTTCTTAATTCTATGTATATGTCTATGTGTGGGTATGTATCTGGGTCCAGATGGTCTGCAGTTCCTTTCTCAGGCACAAACCCTGACAGATATGTGACCCCAGGACTGTTGAAAATTGCAGGCACAAGATAAGGCCTAGGAGGAATGTCCTCCAGAGCAAATCAAGACCACAAGGACAGGGAGTGCAGAAAGAGGATCTCACATAAAGGGCTCAAGCAACTTCTCAAGCTGTCACAGTGATATATTTTGTAGCTAACCCAACAATATATAAACAGCAGTAGAAAAATAAAAATTGTTCATTCCTGAACCCAGAGTTGTATGTCTCTGTCTACAATTACCTTCCTTTCCAGGCCCCTGTGGCACCCACAGCTTCATTGGTCACAGTAGGTATGTGCACATGAGTGCAGTGCCTTTGGGGGCCAGATGCATTTCTGGCTCACCTGGGTGCTGGGAACTGAACTTGGGTCCTCTTCAAGAGTAATATGAACTCTTAGCTGAAGCATCTCTCCAAGTACTTCTTTAAAATCTTATAAAGTAATTGGATTCAAAGAAGCACTCACCGTAGGAGATCACAACCAGAAGAAGATCCATGGGGCTATCTGAGAAGAGGCTAGGCTGTGTACAGTTCATTATTCTCTCTCTCTCTCTCTCTCTCTCTCTCTCTCTCCAAGATCTCACTATGTGATCCCGACTCGTCTACCATTCAACAGTTCACTCTTCTGTTCTTGTTAGTCTTGGACTTAACATATTTATTTATAATTTATGTGTTTATTTTGAGTGTGCTATGTACATATATGTTTGTATACATGTACATGTGCATAAAGACTGAAGTCAATGCCAGGTGTCTTCCTCTTATTTCTCACTACCTTACTTGAAAAAATATTTTTGCATTTAACTAACTAACTAACTAACTAACTAACTAACTAACTAACTAACTAACTAACTAACTAATTTTGTGTGTGTGTGTGTGTGTGCATACAAGAGCACGCATGCGTCCTAGTGTGTGTATGGAGGTCAGAGGATTCTTTCCATGAATTGCTTCTTTCTTTTTCCTAGTAGTTGGGTTCCAGGGATAGAAGCCAGGTTGCCATGCTTCTCAGAAAGTGCTTTTATCCACAGAGCCATCTCAGTGGCCTGCTTACCTTGTTATTTTGAGACTAAGTCTCACACTGATCCTGGAGCTCACCACTTGGCTAAACTAGTTGATCAGGATCCTCATTTCCTCTCCCACACGTGCTGGAGTTACCTGAATGTGCCATCACTGGCCTCTTTTTAAACACTTGTGTGCTGAGAATCTGAAATCAGGTCCTCATGCTTGCATGGAAGTACCACACAGATTGAGGCATCTCCTCATCCCCCTTTTATTTATTTTTATTGTGCTTGGGATCAAACTCAGGGCCTCACCCAAATTAGGTCCCCAGCCTTGATCTTGGTATATTTGTTAGCATATGTATCCTTTAGGTATTCTAACTATGAAAATCAACAACTCATTTTTCTGTTATGGAAATATTTTAGTATACCTAAAGTAACACAAATTGTATGATGAACCTGTGTGCTGGCTTCAGCAAGGTTCATCCAACACCAGCAACTGTTGGTGTCATCTATTTCTTCTTACTATGCTCTTCACTCTCCTATTGAAATTGAAATCTTTGAAGTGAATCCTAGGCAGGCCATCATTTTATCTTCATTTAACAAAATAATGATCATCTTAACTTACTAAGCCCAGACTAGGGAGGAGAAGGAGGCATGCTAGTTCACAGTTGGGACATCTCTGTTCTGCCTGGACTCTGCCAGGTACTTAGCTTTGAGTTTCATTGCTAGTCTTTCACCATCCCAGAGCTGGGAAGAATTGTTCTCATTTATTTTTCTGAAGTTCTAGGAGGTGAAATAAATTGCAAGAGGTCTCACAGCTAGGGAGTTATGCAACAGGAACTGCTTTTTCTTTGTCTTTTAAAGCTTGTCCCCTAGCACACACAAAAAAAAAGGCTCATTCAAATCTCACTTTTGATTAACTCAAAATCGACAGAGTGGAGATCATTACATCTTGTTGGAGGCAAATCACACTTTACATTTTCACTTAGGGGAAAGATTTTACAAAGGGCATGGTCACTGTGAGTGCTTATGATCATTTTATCATTTATGTAAAGATGCTATAATAAAAAGACAAAGGAAAAAATATGGCTTTGTACATACTTCCCTTCTGAAAACAAGCCTACAAGGCATGTGATGTGAATGAAGGAATTATTTTTGCATAAAACAGTTTATTCTACTGCTCAGTGCCCTGCAGCTGGAAAGTTTCTCCGGTACCACCAAGCCCCTGCAGTCCTGTGACCCACTTATAAAATAATCACTCAGAAGCTTATATTAATTATAACTGCTTGGCCGTTAGCTCAGGCTTATTACTGACTAACTCAGGCCTGACTCTCCCGAGAAGTCAGAAAACCTTCCTTTCCAAGGTTGGGCTGTTTCTTTGCAGTCTCAGTCATCAGAGCTGTGCTAAACAGCTCCGGGTGTCCAGGCCACCTTCAGGGCAGAGCTCTTGTCCTAAGTAGCTCTGAGGTGTCCGGGATACCTCTCCCTCTAGGGCTGAACTGTCTCCTCGCAGTTTCAGCCATCAATTTACTAACATTTTGGTGCCGAAACCCGGGACACCAAATCCAGAACTTTTGCAGTTTACTAACATTTGGTTCCAAAACCCGGAATAGACTCCTTTGGTGCCTGTGCTCTCCCCTTGTGGTCTGAGCCACACTAGGACTCTATCCCTCATCTCTAGTCCATCTGCAATGGACCAAACTTCCAGCTCACCGATCACTCAGCATTCTATCCAACAGTGGCAATTAGGTGAGTTCCCCTATTGGTCAGTGTAAACGTTTCCCTGGATCTGAGGAAGTGACCGTTGAGTGTCCGGCACCCCTCTAGTACTCTTGGAAGTGGAGGTACCCCCAGCCACGATCTTTAAGGGTACAGATGGCCCTCTTCACCTGACCACACCCCCATCCTCAGAGTTGCAATCAGGCAGTCTTAAGCATCCCTTCCTGTGCTCTCCCTTTTAGCCCTTTCCTCTGGATGAGTCCTTCACCTAGAGCTCGGTTTTCTCTCGCCCTCTCGCTTCTTCTGAAGCCCTGTTACCAGGCACCCGAGTCTCTCCGTTGGCTTAGCCGGGCTAAGCAGGACCCCCGTTGAGTTGGGTGACGACCCTCTGAACGGCTTGGTCCCTGGCCGGTCCTCCCTGAGTCAGGGGACGCCCGTGACTACAGGCTGCAGTGACTGATTCCCTCCCCTCTCATCCATGGGAACCCTGCACTCCATACCTTCTCATAACCCCTTGAGATGCCTCCTAGAAAAATCTCAAGCCTTTACAGCTGGCTCCTGATTTGAAAGGCCCTAAACTTGTTCACTTGTGCAATAAAGTTTGGCCTCATTATCCTTTAGATAATCAATCTAAATGGCCGCATAACGGCACACTAGATCCCAATATTATAGGGACCTATACAACTATTGTGAGCGATCGGGGAAATGGAAAGAGACCCTATATGTAAAAGCCTTCTCTTACCTTCGCTCCAAGCCTTCTCTCTGTACCTCCTGTTCCCCCACCCAGCTATTACTAGCTGTGAAGTCAGAACAGGATGAAACATTTTCTTTCGATCCAGCTAATGAGCCTCCACCGTATAAACCAAAGCCAAAGTCCACATCTTCCTCTCTTCCAGTCCCTTCAGTTTCCCTTTCTCCCTCCTCAGAAACAGGTCATCCACCAGATCAACCCTCCCTGGCACCCACTTTTAATAACTAGCCCCTAGTCCTCCTGCTACTCGTTCCCGCTCTACCTTGGGACCTCCTATACCTCCTCGATCTAAACCAGCCCCAGTTCTCCCTTTGTGAGAGGTTGCTGGGGTGGATGGTTTAGTCAGGGTAAATGTCCCCTTCTTGTTATCTGAGCTCTCCCAAATAGAAAAAAGGTTGGGGTCCTATACTGCCAATTCATCTACTTTTATTAAAGAATTCCAGCCGGGCGGTGGTGGCGCATGCCTTTAATCCCAGCACTCGGAAGGCAGAGCCAGGCAGATATCTGTGAGTTCGAGGCCAGCCTGGGCTACCAAGTGAGTTCCAGGAAAGGCACAAAGCTACATAGAGAAACCCTGTCTGGAAAAACCAAAAAAAAAAAAAAAGAATTCCAGTACATTACCCAATCCTATGACCTTACCTTTCACGATATTTATGTGATCCTTACCAACAATCTCCTCCCAGAAGAGCATAAGCGAGTCTGGGATCAGGCTAGGGCCCATGCAGATGAACTCCATCAAACAGGTAATACCTACCCAGTGGGGGCTAGGGCAGTCCCAGACCAGGAGCCTGGATGGGATTACAATAATCCAGGAGACATCCTAGCTAGGAATAGGTTTGTAACTTGTCTCCTAGCTGGTCTCCACAGGGCTGCCCTTAAGGCAGTAAATTATGAAAAAATCCAAGAGGTCATACAGGAAAAAAATGAAAATCAATCTGAATTCCTCAACTACTTTACAAAGGCCCTCTCACAATATACCAACCTAGCTCCTGGGACCCCAGATGGAAAGCACCTTATGAAGCCAACCTTTGGGTCACCCATTACCATCTTTTCTCCTCACCATCTGTCACACCTTTTAACACATAAGGACCTTCTAACATTACCTCCCTCTCAAGTTCTCTCCCTTCAGGTGGCATTGGTAGAGAACACAACACTGACTTTTCAACCATGTCCACCTCTTAACATCTCAAATCTTCTCTCCCAACCAGTCCTGGAATATTCCGCATCACACTCACACATTGAGACCCTAAGAGAGTTACTACCCTATCCAATACATATGCATGAAGGAGTATTACTTCAGGCCACTTATACATGGTATACAGATGGCAGAGCCTTCCTATATGAAGGAGTACGTGAGTGGAATATGCAATTGTCTCAGATACCATAGTGGTCAAAACACAAGCTCTTCCAGCCCATACCACAAATCAGCAGGCTGAATTGATAGTTCTAACCCATGCTTGTCAAATAGCAAAGAGACAACCCCGAAAACTATATACAGACCACCAGCCTGCCTCTGGTCTCAGAATAATGAGACCTCACCAATCTGTCAAGGGTCATGCCCCACCATATCAGGTCATGCCCTACCTCTTCTCCTGTTACTTCTTCCCACTCACTCATATTGCTATCAAACTCTACATTTGGAGATTTAAGGTTCAGGAGACATATGCCCAGCAGTTCAACCACACCACTCATGTGGTAGGGTCTGGAGACTCCTGGAAACATAATGCATATGCAGGAAAACACTCTGCCTGTTATGAAGAATGGGGAATCTTTTACATTCTGATTAAGGACCCATGGCACTCCAACTGGAAAATGGCAGTCATTGGAAAGCTTCATTATAGCATCTATCAAATCCGCCCACTGGATATGCTTGTGGTGGTATTGTGTTTCTCAAAATATTGTGTATGCTAATAAACTTATCTGGGGTCAGAGAACAGGACAGCCACAATACTAAACATGAGGATAGGCAGTGGTAGCACACATCTTTAATCCTAGCATTCCAGAGACAGAGATCCTTCTGGATCTCTGTGAGTTCAAGGCCACATTGGAAATGGCCAGGCAAAGGTGACACATGCCTTTAATCCCAGAAAGCAAGCCTTTAATCCCAAGGGAGTGGTGGTAGAAAGCAGAAAGGTATATAAGACGTGAGGACCAGAGACTAGAAGCATTTGGCCTGGTTAAGCATTTGGCCTGATTTAAGCATTTGGCCTGGTTAAGCTTTCAGGCTTCCAGCAGCAGTTCAGCTGAGACCCATTCTGGATGAGGACTCAGAGGCCTCCAGTCTGAGGAAACAAGACCAGCTGAGGATCCGGCGAGGTGAGGTAGCTGTGGCTTGTTCTGTCTCTCTGACCTTCCAGTGTTCACCCCAATACCTGGCTCAGGTTTGATTTTATTAATAAGAACTTTTAAGATTCCTGCTACATATGCTCAGATATAGAGGGCACACATTCCACTCTCTCAACCCCTAGGAATGAATAGAGTAGAAGTGGTCCAAGTTCCTCAAAGGCTCCCACCTCCTTGTCACACCATCTCTTGTTTCAGACCCTAATTACCACATATCAGCTATTGAATGATGCTTAGGCTGACCATTTTGGAGAATGCTGGTTTTGTGTCCCCCCAGGGTCAAACACTCACCTACATTTGTGGCTTCACCCATTGTCCTATTCAATTCTCTCATCTTACCATTTGTTAATTGCTCCAAGCTAAATGTCACTACTACCCCTTGTCTCTCTCACATTCCTCTCTTCGGCATTACAGACTGCTTTAACTCCTCAGGAATACACTTTGTAGGTACTATTACCCTTAGCACTAACACCCAGCCCCTATGTCCAAACGTTCATAATGCCTCTATTCTCTGTGGTACTCAGGTTTATCACTGTTTATCTGCTAGGTGGTCTGGGACTTGTGCCCTGGAATTCCTGTTTCCTAAATTAGGGGTGGTACCTGGTGAAGAACCCTTACCAATTCCCATCGCCAAGTTCATAGTAGCAAGGCCTGACAAATGAGTCATCCAGGTAGTACCCTTTCTAGCAGCCCTGGGCATAACTGCAGGTATAGCCATTGGAATAGTGGGACTGACTACTTCCCTAGCTATTTACCATCAACTTTCCACACAATTCATCCAGGATTTCCAATGAGTAGCTCAGACCATCCTTACTCTTCAGGAACAAATAGACTAACTGGCCACTGTAGTATTACAAAATCAGAGAGGATTAGATTTATTAACAGCAGAAAGAGGTGGTCTTTGTCTCTTTCTTGAGGAAGAATGTTGCTTTTATGTCAATCAATCAGGGATAGTGAAAGATAAGATCCAACAACTCCAGATGGATCTTCAAACTCAGAAAGAGTTTGATGCCCCCAGACAGTGGAGCACTAATAATCAGATATGGAAATGGATGCTACCTTTCTTATCCTCTCTTTTCTTCCTTTTCCTAGCCCTACCAATTGCACCCTGCCTCATAAACTTCTTGGTTAGATTTCTTCAACAACAGATCCAAAATATTTCTAACCATACTCTGAACCAGTTAATATTACAGGATTACCAGCCCCTATCAACAAAGCCATAGATCTTCAGAACCTGGTTACATCCTGAGGAAGAAGGTCAAGACTGTCCCAAGAACCTCGGTGCCCTAATCCAGCAGGAAGCAGTCTAAAGACAACTTTGCCCCCTTTCCAACTCCCAGCTGCTTGTTACCCTTCTCAAAACTCAGCTGCTTATCACCCTTTCCAACCCCCAGCTGCTTTTTACTAAACAAAAAAGGGAGGAATGTAGGGAAAGGGGGCTGGCTAGAGAAACCCACCCTGACCCTGGAGCCCAGAATTAAGGAAGGATGGCCCAGAGAAAGCCAGTGAGAGAAACACAGTTTAGCTCAGATCAGAGCCATCTCTGCCCCTGTCCAACTGACTTGTGAAATCAACCAATCACAGAGCAGGACAGTAGAATCCTGGACCTAGGGCTCAG
>CABHPH010132105.1:0-44446 GCA_902168325.1 Peromyscus nudipes | reverse complement strand
TCTAAAGGAAGGGAACTGTGGTGATATTGTGTTCCCTGATTAAGATTCCTGCTACAGGGAACCCAAAAAAATAAAGTACTGAAGACCACACCAGGATTCATCTCATTACCTACTGGCATTCATCAGGAGGGAATCCAAAAACCCCAAAATATGGAATCCATTCATTGAACCATATACAGAAAGGCTAACAGAATGTAGAAAATATCAGTTAGCAATTAACCTTGCTAAAAGTTGACCAGTTTCACGAACTGTCTATAAATGGCACCAGTGATTTGTCATAATTATCTAAACACCATCTCCTTTAATGAGACTCCAATTCTATACACTCTTACCAATCCTCAATTTAAACTGACCTACAGGAGAAAGATTGATGTCTTAGAATTACAAGCAACTATCTCGTGTAGCATTTATGCAACCTGATTCAGAAAACAAAGGGATTTACTTAAAGATGTATCACATTCCATTCTTTTCACAGAAAATTTGATTATCATGACATGGAACAATCACCTTCAGGATTCAGGTTGTTTAAAAATAACATGACTATGTATCAACACTTATAACTATTTTCCCAATATAACATTAAAAACATCTTTTTCACTCGTGAAAATTCCTAGCATTGGGTAGTAAATTATATAGCAATGCCACAAAAATAGTTGGATGCTATGGCAGAGACTTCACCCACTCATGTGGTGTAATGTGGTAATATTGAGGTAAAAAATATACTCTTTACTGTCAGAGATTTCGAAGGTTGGAGTTCACTCCATTTGGAGGGAAATAAAGGGAAAGAAAATGACATTACAGGCAATAACTGTCAGAACAGAGATGCTGAATCATAGAAACTATGCTGTAAAAGAGCGCTGACTCTAAAGTGAGGGAGGACCATAGCTTATTAGATGTGTGGGTAGCAGCACTTCAACTGATCATAGTAAAAGCTCATCACCCTCATCACAAAATCCAATCACCAAAATAGGCAAGAAAGTGAAATGTCAGCCTTTGAAACAGTGGTATCTTTAGCATCTATGCTGTAAAAGTTCCATGAACGAATGTTAAAGCCAAAAGGAAGATAAAGAAATGATCCACCCTAGTGGTCCCCTTCACTGGCTACTATTTACCCCCACCCCTCTACCTTGGAAAGATTTTGAAAATTACAGAATCTTGGGACTTATCCCTTTTCTGTTTGCTTAATAGGCTATTGTTATGGTTTCCGATAGCCTTCAGAGGCTTCTTGGTGAATCTTCATTGCAGCAATCCTGGAAACTCCTTCTGATTTTAGTACCACACTAGACAAAATGGAAGGTGAACTGCAGGTGCTCTGCTGCTTTTGAGATGGGGTGTAATTGTGCTGCTTGTCTACCTAGAATTTATCAGCATTTATGTAGTTATAACAAAATTAGAATCACTGTATCACTTGATTTAAGATTGTATGCTCTCAGTTTATGCTAGTAGAACTGGAAAACCAACTTAAAAAACAAAAAGCTTGATGCCACAAAATAAAAACAGTCTAGAGAAATGGCCCTGTGGTTAAGAATACTTGCTGCTTTGGGGAAGATTCCATGTTAAGTCCTCAGTACTCAAGTCTTGCAACTCATAACCACCTATAATTCTAGCACCATCTTCTAACCTCTGAGTGCACTTACACACACACACACACACACACACACACACACACACAAACACGAAAATTTAAAACAAATAAGAAAAAAAAATAGAGAAACTGAGTTTCATACAAACTGTATGAAGCGAGAATTCACATTTTGGACCAGAATACTTGCATTAGATTTGTTGGAGACTAAGTGAAAGAAGATACAGATCACATCATTTTATTTAAAATGCTCTTAGAAATTGTCATATAGTAGCACAATGTTTTTTCACAATTCTGAAGGCTGGAAATCCAGGATGAGGGTACCAGGAGGGCTGCTTTCCTCAGAGTCCTCACTTTTTGCCTTGTAAATGGCTGCCACTTCCTGATTCTTTAAGTAGATAAACTTCTATGTAAGCTGCCATGTACATTCCTATAAGAACATCGGTAATATGGGACGAATGTTCATACATAAATGGCCTCATTTTAGTCATCAGTTTAAATATTTTACCTTTGACATGATCGTATTTTCAGTTGCAAAGGTTTTAGAAGAGAAAATAGTATAGCCTTTCATAAAATTTCATTGGTAGATCTTAATTTAATGGATTACATGGTTATAGCCCTATTAAATGTTCTTAAAACATATTTGTCAGCTATCCTTAATTACCCTCAAGTACTTAGTACCTACTCATAAAACCAATAGATACTTAGGCCTAGCTTAAGCACAAGGATGTTTGATGATGGGGAATGCTTAACATTAACTTAGAAACCTCCTGTGTGTTAGATTCCTTCCTATGAACTTTAGTGCACAATCCAATTTGCTTTGACATTGTGGCTGGTCATTCCCATGGACCAGAAATAATTCTTTCTTGTTGACATAATTTTTTCCTTGCAGGACCTCTCATGATCAAAGAAGCTATTCCACACTACCCAATAGTCTGTGGATAGATGGATGTGTGTGTGTGTGTGTGTGTGTGTGTGTGTGTGCCATTTTTTCATGTAATTCACCAAATTTCTGACTTTTAGAAGTATGTTTTCTAACTGGTGTCTTAACAGAGCCACTCTGAGAAGGCTTGAGCATAATATTTCATTTTTGGTGCATATCATGCATTGGACTGACTTATCTAAGAACCATACTTAACTTTTTCATTCTCTGTAGTTAAGTGATAAGAGACTGCTTGCGCAGGTATAGAAATTGCTTTTGGAATAATTACTGATTTAACAGTGATGGGTGTTGTGGAATCAGGGCTTAGGCACAGTGGTGATTGTTCGCTCTGATCATGCTCCATCAAAAATGTACTATTTTATCTGATAGTAGAATGCTGTTATATCCCCAGAGTTGTCTTCATCTAAACTAAAATGTTTAGCCTTTGTATGTCCACACGCCATAGTCTTTGAGCAGGTATCTGTGGGTGAAGAGTCACTGGTCTGGTGAAAATCCCTAGCTCCTTTTAGATGAGGGGGATCACTGGATAGGGGCTCAGGTATGCTTGTCAGTAGCCTAACATACTTCCCAGCTGACATGATGGATGGAGATAGAGAAATCTGAAAGTGAACCAGCATCCTAAAATATTTGGGTGTAACAAATAAAGGAGATAATTGGAAAATAATTAACTCAACTCTTTTTATTGCCATAGTAAGAAATTCATAAAGAATGATTTATTTCTTATTCCTACATTTTCATTTTATTTTATTTACTGATAGAATTGAATAAGCAATCATTTCCACTCACAGGTTTCAAGCCTATGACCACATATTTAAACAGAAAGTGAGTGTCAAAGACTTGAGCCTAAACAAAATGCTTTTTTAAGCATTAAGTTTGATCAATCCATTATAAATCCACAATTTCAACTTCTAAAAGTCTATACTTCACATACAAAAAAAATATCAATTATTAAATCAATCAAAAGATGCATATGGCTCCTACTTCTGTACTAAGAACTATGTCAGGCTGGAAGTTCAACAATTAAAACAACCCGGGAATGTGTATTAGAGTGGAACTGGCCATAGAGGTCTAGAAAGATCTTGCTACTGTGTGCAACATGGACATATGAAGTATTAATAATGTTAACTCAGCGAAGAAAAGAAGAGAAAGCATAGAGGTCAGTGCACACAAAGACCCTTTGACAGAGGATCTAGGGTGTTCTGACTAGAGGGACTAGAGTGAAGACAATAAAAAAAGAGGATGATGCATAGAGGAAAAGCAGGGTTCTGCAAAAGACAGATCCTGGAGAATCATATTTGGATGGGAAATTGCTGAATTGTTTTATTCAGGGAAGGTTATAATCAGATTTGCATTTTTAAAAGGTCCCAGCTTATCCTTTGGGGAAATGAATTAATGGAGGACAAGCCTGAATGACAGAACAGAATTGTGAATTTGTTGCAGTTGTCCTGATGAAAGGCAATAACAGCATAAATTAAGATAGCTTAGTAGAGCTGGGAACATGGGTGGATTTGAACAGTATTTAGTCAGCAAAACTGATATGACCAGGATGCAGGATGACCTATGGAGAGCTGTCTAATATGACTTTGTAGAGTAGTTTAGCACACCTGAATGGAAATTGAACCAAGATACGCACTTGTAAGTATTGTAAGGCAACCTGTAATTAAATCAATGGATTTAGAATTTTGGTCATCTATCTGGTCCTGGATTTTTGAGTTGTGGGTTCTTTCAATAGTGACAGTGGTTATAAACCTTCTGTCCTGACCCAAACACTTTTCACCATTTATAATTTTGCATGTATTTTGTGGGTCAGTGTCTTCAGGTATGTTTCATATTGCACAGGATTTATGTAGCCTATGAAACTGAATTTTAAAAATTTTAAAAAAGTTACAGTGTATATCTTGTGTCTCACTTGCATACTGCTCTGCTTAGCATTAAAAAAGGAAGACGAGCAACCCGGAGAGGTGGCTCAGAGGTTAGGCGGCCGGCCTGTGGTGGCAGAGGTGGCGAGTTAGGTTCCCGCGAGTGCCCGATGAGAGGATGACGTCATGAATCAATGACTGATCGATCAACCAATATCGATCGATCAATCAGAAAAAAAAAAGTTTAGCCGGGCGGTGGCGGCGACCGCCTTTAATCCCAGCACTCGGGAGGCAGAGGCAGGCGGATCTCTGTGAGTTTGAGGCCAGCCTGGGCTACCAAGTGAGTTCCAGGAAAGGCGCAAAGGTACACAGAGAAACCCTGCCTCGAAAAAAAAAAAAAAAAAAAAAAAGCAAGACGATTCCCTATATCTGCCTCGGGTATTTTTGTATTACCTGTTGTTATTATTTAGAATGAGTGTTCAGTGGTCATTTGCAAAAAACTTTGCTGATCCTCACAGGCAATTTCAAACTTAGATGCTCCTCTGGGGAAACCCCATACACTGCATCAATATTAATGACAGAAATGAGCACCAAGGCCACTATTGTCAGGAAATGCTGCTCTCCCTCAGAGCAGAACTGCCTCTGTCAGCTGCTTGTCACACTTATCTCTTCATGTGGCCTTCGGGGAAAATAACGTATTTCCTTCCCCAGGGAAAGAGCCATTTGGGTGCAGCTGCATTTGAAAAAGAATTGCTGATTTAGGATCTGATTCCAACATGAGCATTTTATAAAAATGTTATTTATAGCACTTAACATTCATTGCATACTGTAAACACATAAGACATAAATTATATGCCAAATCAGCTTCTCTGCCAATCCGGAAATAATAAAAGAAATAATTTAAAAAAAAACTACTTAAATTGCAGCTGGAAGGCTGAGAAAGAAAAGTATTTTTTTAAAAAATTGTATAAGGAAGACAAAAACATCATGTTTTCAGTATGCATCTAAATTCACACTATTTTCTCATGCCATTTAATACAATCTTCAGGCAAATTTACTGTATGATTAGTTTTGAGGATTTCAGATTCTTATTTAAGAAGTCATAAGGATACCCAATACATATTATGGGCTCAAATTGCATGACAAAGACAGTGATATGTCATCCCACTTTGTTTTAGGAGATGGAGACCATTACAAATACCATTCTCATAAAATAAGCTATGTGCTTTTCCCACCTGGCTGTGTTTTCCTACTTTAGATGATATGACCAAATCCAATTATGTTTGACTCAACAAACCTGAGTTCACCTAAACTATGCATACCTTCAAAGTGACAATAACACTGTACATAGGATATTCAAACTACTTGGCCATTTTTACACATTGTAGTAATACAACAAGCAAAGATATACATTATTTTATTGCTCAACTAAAACTATGAGTCTAGAACAACTGTATTTGAGGTTAGAGAAATCAGGGAATAATCAACTATGAAAGCAAACTTAGCATAAGTCATCAACACAGAATCACAGGATTATTTCTTTGGTGAAGGAGGAAATAATTATTTGGAATTCATAGAAATACCTCCAGAAAATGTGATAATTATTCCTTAAGAAGATTGAACTGATATCCTTCAAAAAAGGAGGGAAAACGAAAATCAGAACATATTGTATGGAAAAAAATCTATTTTCAACAGCAACAATAGGAGAACAACAACAAAAAAACAGCAGTATTATACTGAATAAAAAATATCATTGTATAAAAAACAACCTCTTCATGGTGAATCCCAGTAAATTCTCTTAGCAAATAGCATAGCTATAGTACAGAAATAATGAAAATGTATCAATAGAACCTGACTCAGGCAGCATAGTATCAACATGTCCCACACAGATGGCTTCAAATAACCCCTCCCAATGATTCCATAGCCTCTCACACAGACATGTTAAGTGACCTTTTCCAATGCCACCATTACATTGACACAAAGCCAAGTCTTATGTGTCTGGATTTAGAATTCAGGTAAAACAAAACAAAACACTTCCTTCTGAAGACCCGGTTTGCTATGTAGTCAACTGCTTATCCAAAAATTGTCTGTGTAACAGCTGCTTGTTAATATTGTAAAAATATGCACATATAGGATTCTAGATCTGTGAGGCAAGACGACTCAGCTTGTCAAATCACTCACCGTGCAAGCCTGGTGACTTGGATTCAGTCTCAGAATCCACATAAATGAGGAAGGAAGGCGAGAATCCACTCACAAGGTTGTCCCAGAACTCCCTACTCACTCTCTGGTGTACATATACAACATACCACCACCAATAATAATAATAATAATAATAATAATAATAATAATAATAGTAGTAGTAGTAGTAGTAGTAGTAATTATTTTAAAGAAAAACAATTCATTTCCTATTGTCACATGTGTTTGTACCCTAAAACTGCAAAGCAGTCATAAGTACTCTTATTTATATAATCAAAATTTTAAATATTTAGGATACTGCTTTCTACATGACCAATAAAGGACATCCTGAATAAGCTTTAGTTATGTGATAACGGCAATCTTCTGATTATTCATTGATGCATTTAAAGGTATCTAGCCTGCAGCATTACATAAGACATTTGTTGCATCAGACTAAAGCTTGTTTAGGATCTTGAGCTTTGTTCAGTCAAAGAAGTCTAATGTTCTACGAAGCACAGAACTAGAATCAAAATGGTGCCCACTGTTCTTTCCACTTCTAATTTCTTAGGCAGTCTTCACTGGGATTCACACCACATCACTTAACAATTCGTTGTATCCTTGTGCTCAGCTTTACTTTTTTGTTTTGTTTTGTTTTGTTTCTCGAGACAGGGTTTCTCTCTGTCTGAGTCCTGGCTATCCTGGAACTTTGTAGACCTGTAGACCAGGCTAGCCTTGAACTCACAGAGATCCACCTGCCTCTGCCTCCCAAGTGCTGGGATGAAAGGCGTGCACCACCACTGTCCAGCTTGATCTTTACTTTTTTGTTTGTTTATTTAAGATAGGGTCTTACTCTTAGGCCAGGCTGGCCTGAAATCCACTATGAAACCCTGACAGCCTTGAAATTGTGGTGATCCCCTTAACATCCTTTGTCTCAACCTCCTGAGTTCTAGTATTACAGACATAAGACACCATGCCTGGAGCCATTACAATTTTTACTATTCACTGGACCTCCTTACGCTGTTTTCTCCTGTTCTGTCAGCCCACACTTGGACCAGTGAGATGTCCTAGCAAATAAATCACCTGCCACCAAGCCTGAAGACCTAAGTTGCAGCCCCAACCCTTGTGGTGAAAAGAGAGTACTAACTGCCACAAGTGGTTTTATGGCTTCCACATCCATGCCATGGCATGTGTACCTACACACATGCATACTTAACAATGGGTGGATGGGTGGATAGATGAATGCAATATCAGTTCATCCTTGTTTTTTTCCTATATTGATAGACTATGGAAATATGATGGACTTAATTGTGTGTGGCAGACATTCTTCCTTTAAGAATATTTGCCATTCACATCTACAATCCTAGATTTTAGGAAATGTAGGCTCAAGGATGTAGAGTTCAGTATTATTTTTCAATACATTGTGAGCTCCAGGCCTACCTTAACTACATGTACATCAAACTATCTAAACAAAAACAAAAAGTTTAAAAAAATGCAAAACTGAGGAATCAATTTTCAGCAGATTGATATATTAAGAATCAAACATTTATTAGAATTCATAACCAGGTCAGGTGGTGGTGGCACATGCCTTTAATCCCAGCACTCAGGAGGCAGAGGCAGGTGAATCTCTGTGAGTTTGAGGCTAGCCTGGTCTACAAGGAGAGTTCCAGGAAAGGCACAAAGCTACACAGAGAAACTCTGTCTCGAAAAACCAAAAAAAAAAAAAAAAAGAATTCATAACCAAAATTCACTCGGGCAGTAGCTGCTAATTAGACAATATGTTATATTATACTGTCTAGTCACTATTTAAAGATATTGTCATAATTTTTGTTTTGAGATGGGTATTATTATTCTCAACTTGAAGATGAGGAAATTGATGTGACAGACATTATTGTTTAGTTCAGACCATGAAGTTAAACATTCGATATTTTACTTACTCCAGAAAGACCTCTTGCTCTTCACTGTATTTTGACCCTTAGAGTTATATTTGCCAGTCCAGGGCTATCTTAGATGTGTCTCTCTTCCATTCCCCATTCCTTATGCAATGCTCAACTAGAAAGCTCTGTATTTTGTCTAAGGAAGTGGAGTGACATCTCCGATTGGAAACTTTGAGAAGAGTAACTAAGTTCAGCCCATGCTTAGCCTTCGTCTTTGGGAAATGGTGTTTTCCTGCGAGTAAGAGTTGTTCTGGTTGTTCTTACCTGAGCATTTCCTCCAGACAAGCCAGAGCAGGAGTTTACTTGGTCAGACCAGCCCACCTAGTTCTTAGACTTAGAATTGGTTTCATAAAGCCCCCAGATATTTTTGTGACATTTTAGCCCCCCACCTTCACTTTTAATTATCAAAACTTCTAATGTCCAGGGATGAAAGTAGCAACTTTGGAGCCTATACATAACCCAAATTCCACATCTTTTGAAAAGCTTTCCAAACCTCAAGTCAGAAATCACTTTCCCTTTCAGATCCTTACAAACCTTTGTATTTCTAGATTAATCTGTATGGAAGTTCATTTATACTAGTGGCAAAGCGTGTTATTAGCTATATGAAAGTACAGAATCCCAAGCCCAATCTCAGCCACTTATCAATGCCCTTCACACCCAGCCCAACATAGTGTTTTTCTGCCAGAAAGACATCAAAACATGCTTGTTGGATTGAACTCCAATTTCTATTATATTTAGTGTTTCAGTATAACTTTGAACAACCTTGTCCTTCATTTGCATTTTTCTTAACTCTCTGTGGGTTTAAAAGAATAGAAAATCAAAAGTCCCTTTTTTTCTTCTCTGCAGCAGACATGCCAGTGAAGTGGCTAACTCCTGGTGGAGAAGCTGGCCTTCTGACAGGGAGCCAGTTAACCATCCCAAGGGGAGAATTCTTGTTCCATTTATCCAGCCATTCATTCTGATAACTCATCCTTGGCTGTGAGCTGTAAGCATCCTTGAGAGTTGCTTTGAAATCAGGAGAAGGCACTTTGAGTCTTACAGTGGTTACACACACATGTGGAGATGAGGTGTCTTCTGAAGCAACTGGTAGATAACTGCCACTAAGTTCATTTTAGGCAAGTGGAAACTCAGAATTTTCTGTTGAAAATAGAATATTGTTTCCCATTTTATAATTTTATTCCAAATGATTATGGGTATGACAATGTCTTGAAAGCAATTAATTGAGCACAATATTTTTAAAGCTTAATTTTATTGATGAAGCCAAGTTACAGATGAAAGATGAAGTGACTCCTTGGAGATGACAGAGAATAAGAGACAGAGCTTCTGGGTGTCATGCAGACCTGCTTGAAGATAAGTTTCCATTCACTAATAGGAGCATCTATTTGAAGCACATTCTATAGCTAATAATAAAGATCGATTTGTTCATGTACTCATTGAACACGGTGCATCAGTGCCTTCTTATATTTAAAAAGCTTTAATTGAGCATGCATGCAATGCATACCCAACAAAAAGTACTAGAAACAGAAATCAACAAATCAGTGGCCCTGCCTTAAGGAGTCTGCAGGAAATGTAAGTCAGAAAGCAAGTTATCAGAATAGCTGGTAATCACGGATGTAAGGTCAGGACACCAAAAGAAAATAAACAAGACATCAGCATCAAGTCACTCAAGTCAAAAAGAAACACTGGTTTCCTTTGTATCTGCAGCAGAGTGCTTCTTTGGAAGAATATCAGTAGATAAGAAGCAATATATAAGAGTTAGGGCCAGAATGTGAAGAGCATTGTATTCCTGTATTTCTCACTAACTAAACATTTTGCATCTTATTCTTCTGTTCCTAGGTAGATTCTTGCCTGGTAAATTCACATAATAAAAAATTCATTGTAGAAATAAGGTAATGTATGGTAGGTTGTTGCACTATTCCTGGTAGAAAATCAATGGGGGAGAAAAGGCTTGAGAAGATGATAATTATGATTGAATCACAGGATACAATCTTGATTAAATGTCTATGTTTGGATTGGATATGAAGTCCTAGAAAAGAAAACATAAAATAAATACACTGAAAATCAGGATTCATCTGGAAGGATTGGAGTATCTATTGCAAGTGTTAAGAAACTGAAGACAGCTAGTAAGTTTGAGGAGATAAATGATAAAGTCAAATGACAATTTACATGTTTGATGATAGCCACATTACTACAGGGAAAAGGCAAAAAGCAGGTAAGGATCCTAGCCACAAAATATCCAATATTTATTATTATCCTTAGATACATTTATTGGCTGAAACTATAGAGATAGTATCTGGTAACATTTTCACGTTTTTTTTTAAATGATTTAAGACACAGTTTCACAATATGTAATATAAAAAGCTTCAAATTCACAATCTTGCCTTAGCTGCAAGAATGCTAGGCATTGCAGATGTACACTGTCAATAACAGTTAAGGTTTTTATTTATCAAAATAAAGTGACTCTCAGGTCTTTGCATATGACTAAGTAAAGTAATCATTATAATTCAATATACCAAGTATCAAAATTATGGCATAGCTAGCTACACATTGCTCTCCAGAATATAGAAATAAACTGGGCGTGGTAGTATACATTTTTAATCCCAATACTCTCTCTGGAGACAGGGACAGGAGTATCTCTGTGAATTCAGGTCAGGTCTACATGGAGAGTTCCAGGATAGGGAGGACTACATAGTGAGGTCTTATCTGAAAAAAAGGAAGAAAGAAAAGAATATGGAAATAGGATCACATGTATAAGCACAATAATAAAACATGCTAAAATGTAAAATGTCTTACATTATATTTAAAGAAGTTTGGCCCAAGCCATTACTTCCCCATTTAGAAGTAAGTCAGCTTCTGCTCTAACAAGTTCTATGCTGTTCTGCTTGTCTTGTTCCCTCTGCAACGGATGTACTACAAAGCCCTTCTCATCCTCTTTTCACGTGTCAGTGGTAATGATATGACAAGAACATGCAAAAGGTTCTTGTGTTCTCTCAAGCCTTACTTATGAGGCTAAGGAAACTGGGACAGAGGTTAGTTTTAGGTTGATTCTCTTTCAAAATCTGCATATTTAAGTTCTTTCTATAAAGCCAGCCCAATTGAGAATACAGTGTGTGTAAAGTCAAACAAGTGTGAAATTAATTGTAGAAAACTTGCTTTCAAAACTCAGCTCAGATTATGCCTCTGGACAAGAGCTTTCTGAGGTCTGCTCTCAACTCCAAAGTTCTCTGAATTAGCTATTTTTCCCATTAATACCAAACTGTGACAGTTATTTTGAGTCCAGAACTATTCTTAACATATACAATTTATTTTTTCCAAAAGATAAAGTATAATAAATAAAAATGCCAATGAATATTTTCACATATCCTATTTTAATGACTGAATCTATTTAATCATATCACTTCCTTTGTTCATGATTTCTATCATGCTTTCCCATAATGGTGAAATTTCTCTTCTTCTCAAAAACAGGTTGTATTCTGTTTTGGGGTTTTTTGTTTGTTTGTTTGTTTTTTGTTTTGAGTTTTGTTTATTTGTTTCTTTGTTTAAATGGTTGGTTTAGTTAGAATCCAATAATATGAGTCATGTATCTGAAATTCTGATTAAAGAGACTTCTCACACTGTAACATTGTTTCCATACTATAAAATGGTTGATTTAATTACAAGGATTCATTTATTTTTAGTTTATGTGTAAGAGTGCTTTGCCTGCATGTATGTCTGCACACTACATGCAGTACATATCATGTCCTCCAAGGCCAGAAGATGCTGTCTAAGCTTTTGGAATGGAAGTGGTTCACTATGTGGTACTTGAAACCAAGGCTGGGTCCTCCCCAAAAGCAACAAAGTCTCTTAACCACTGAACCATCTTTCCAGCCAGTATTGACTTAATCATAAATGCAGAAGAAAATGACTACTGTGTCTACACTATTCACACACAGTGGCATTAATAAATTGAAAAACAGATAATAATCATCTCTGTGGTACGACTTTTGCAGATATTCATCAGCACCACTCTTGGTGTGCTGCATATTTGTTTTCATGTTATTTACTCAATTGGATAGCAAGCTCCTGATGGAGAATTTATGTTGATTCCCCAGCATGCATTATGTTTCCTGTCATAAAGAATATGATACTTAAATAAACAAAACTATATTTCTTTAGAACAACAATATCATTTGTTTATCTCTTTCTGACTTAATCATAGATGGTATCTATTAGTTGTTTCACTCACTGTGATATTGGCCCAGCTTTTGGCTCCAAGACAAAAACAGTGTCAAGGGAGAGATGCCAGGCAAGGTAATGAACTGAAGTCAGACATCAGGAGGCAGAGGCAAGACCTCAGAGCTGAACAGGCAGAGGGAAAACAATGCTGGAGATCAGAAAGCAAACTGTTAATGTGGAATGCTGGTGAAAGTGCAAAGGATAATGTCCAGGGGACTTTCTAGGATCAGCATCAAGAGAAGCAAGAGAATGACAATCTGAAGAACACATGTAAGCACACTGGACCCCTTAACCTACAGCCAAGTAAGTCAATAACAGGTATGCCTTTAAAAACCCGTATTCACACTGGTCCCTCCACTTACAACAGGCTCGAACCACTTCAGTTCTTAGGCCAGTTTTGAACAGCTCATACACTGAGTAGTTCCCTGAGATCTCAAATTCCTCCAAAGTAGAAAAGAGCCCTTCCCTAAGAAAGCTGTTCATGTTCTTTGTGCAATCAGGCTCATGACAATATATGGTTTACTAACTTCCTAAAGCCTAACATTTAATACCAGTCTTCAGTACCTAATACAGGGCCTAGTGAAAAGTACATTTGTTGAATAAAAGTAAGAGGGATGTTTACACTTTATATATGAGGAAACTATTCAAATGCTAAGTATTTTTTCTATTATCATCATTAGCAGTTTCTACTAATCATTCAATCTAAAAAGATGTATCAAGTGCCTTTAAAGTGCCAGGCACTCCTAGATAGTGTGATGATCACTGTATCATTTGCTTTCTTTATAATGACCTTGTTATTTGATGTCAGTTTTGAATCAGAGACATACTTTAACAATAACTTCAAATAGCTTCTGCTTTTCTCTAACATTTATCAGATAATGTGTCATGGATTTGAATTACCTGCTTAAGGTCTGATCTTCTAAAAAGCTAGAATCAAGCACAGACCTGCCAGACTCAAAAACAACTCTTTTTTTCTGATATGCATCTATGAATATTAAAATTGATATTTTTCTCACTTGGCAAGAAAATGAGCTATATATTGGGTTCATTTTTTGATGCCTTTCACATTTGTACATAATATATGTGGGTATTATTTTTGTAAGTAAAATTTTCTCAGGATAAATGAATTTTTCTAGTTTTATTTCTGTGTATTAATAATTAATTTTTACTGGGCTATATTTATGAGCTCAAATAGAGTTGACTAAACTCTAAGTTTAAACTTTGATCAATATTTTATGAATGTTATTGAGTTTCAATTTTCCACTAAAATCAGCAAAGTATTTTTCTGAGTTTTTCTTCAGTTCTCCTGGTGTTAAAGAAAAAAACATCAGAGAATAAGCTGACCATTGTCCAGATGTGCCTTAGTAACAAATGTTTATATATTCATATACTTCAGTGCTCAGAAGAAACTTATTTAAAATTAAATCAAATACTGCAAGAATAATGGCAAGTCAATGCTAAAGTGAAAGTTTTCTTTTATATTACTTTTTAGAATCATAGGAACAATCTAAGAGTTGAGTTCTTTATTACTTAAATTCAATATTGCCTTAAAAACTTTACAGTTTCTTTTTGTAGGTTGTTATAATACCCATCACACTGTTCTTCTGGTATCATACAAGATTTTTAAATATTATCCATGCTAAGGGCTGGCAAGATGGCTCAGCTTTTTAAGGCACTTGTGACCAAGCCTGAAGATCTGGGTTCAGACCCTGGGATTCATGTGGTGGAAGGAGGGAACCAACTCCCTCAATCTGTTCTCTGAGCTTAACATATGTGTCTGTGATACATTACACACATACATTAAATAAATACATGTAATTTTAGAAAGCTTATAAAATCAAAAGAAAATTATCCATGATTTTTAGTGCTTACTATGAATGATCTATCCAGAAGAGATCAGAATGATTGTAAGAGCCAGAGGGGACTCCAAGGAAACAGCACCATGCAGAAACAATAGGACTGACAGACACATGGACTCACAGAGATTGTCACATCATGCACAAGACCTGTACAGATTTACTTATGTATGAGTGCTTTCTGGGTGTGTATGTCTACACACTACATTCATGAAGTGTCCTCAAAGGCCAGAAAAGCGTGTCAGATCTTTGCTTTCTAGCTGCAGTTACATGGTACCATAAACAATTATCGCCTGATGCTATGCAGTTTCTTTTCTTTCTCTTCAGCACACATTGCTATCTAAATTTACTGGATCTGTCTGTCTATTTGTTTTTCTAGCCAGCTCTTCTGAATAAAACATGAAGGTCAACACCCTTTTATTTCCACCACATTTCCTGTCTCCACCATATTTCCAATACCTAGATTGTATGTGTGGTAAATTGTAGTATTTATTAAATGGCTCAAACTGTGGAATGATTTTGTCTTAATCAGTTTTCATTTACCCAAAGTAGATGTTGAATCTTACATGGAAGAAAGAGTTACCTTTAAATTGTTAACAACCAATTGATTAAGACAATAACTTCCCAATTCTAGGTATGGTGGTTTGAATGGAATAGCACTTATAGGCTCATATGTTTGAATACTTGGTCCCCACTTGGTGGAATTGTTTAAGAAAGATTAAGAGATAAGGCCTTGTTGGAGGATGTATGATACTGGGAGTGGACTTTGAGAACATCATTCCCAGAGTATTTCTGTCTCATGCTTGCAGATATGGTGTGAGCTCTCAGCTGTTTCTCTTGCCATGCCTTTGATCTTCTGTCATGAACTCTCAGCCTCTATTATGTCAACGCCCAATTAAATGCATTTTTATAAGTTTCCTTGGTCATGGTGCTTTGTAATGGTAATAGAAAGGTAATAGGACAAAAGATTTTCAGAAAGTTCTCAGTATTAGAGAGTTTGAGGGCAGTGCTACTAAACCAACTCTTGATAATTGCATGCACTTGTTATTGATTACATGTAGGAACTCATTAATATACATATAGCTAGTGGAAGAAAATGTAAATAAGCAAAAAATTAATATGTTCAAAATAAAAAGCAAAAGTTACAGCTGATAGCTAGGTGAGTGCAGTTTCATGATGTGCCATCAGGCACCATTTTCCCAAGTGGGGATGACTTCTTGTTGAAAGAACAGAATACAAGCCAAATGATCCAAAAAATTAAGAATTCCCAAACATTCATACCTCGCCCTGAGAGAATGACAATACCATTAATGAACCACAGTGTGAAATTAATGTACTGCCTTGCGGAGACAATAATCCCCCGAGAGTCACCATGGTATAAGTACTTGTCAGCAATTGTCACAAAGAAAAGTTCTTTGAAGTGAAGATGGAAACTACTAGTAACATAAATTCTGATATGCGCTTGGAAGCAAATCATTTTTTATTTAATTTGGGGGCTTTTTTGAGTTATGGAATTTAACCATTTAAGGTAATAATATTAACATTGAAAACATTCACTACAAAACAGTTGCCAAGACTGTCTGCATGTTTACAATTTGATTTCGACAACAGCAGGCTGCTGACTAGCTAGAGTGAGCCAGCAGTGTGACAGGTAGAAAGAAGAAAAACGACACTAAAGAAAGGAGAAAGGAGAAGAGAGACAAGGGGAAAAGAAAGAGACAAATGGAAGAAGAAGGGAGAAAAGGAAGGAAGAAGAAACCAAGAAGGAAAGGAGTCAGGGAAAAGGGAGAGAGGAAAAGAAAGAGAAAATGTGGGAGTAAGACAGAGAGGCCAGGTCACAGTTACCTTTCTAGTCACTACAAAAAATAAGGAACTAGCAGAGAATTTATTCTGGCTCAGGATTCGAGGGGCCATTGATCCCAGTGGTAGAAAAGCATGTGTGGCAGACCACACAGTGGCAGATGTGTGAGAAAGGTGGAGTAGGCAGCCAGGTGGGGAAGTTGGAACAGGAAAAATGGCCAAGCCATAAAACTTTAAAGCCCAACTCCCAGTAGATGTGATAAAATGTTGAGATATATGATTCCAGTTTGATATTGATATCAGTAGGTTACTACTAATTGACAGCTAGCACAATGTCCAGAGAAGATTCTAGACTGAGTTCAGTGTAAGTAAATGTGTGATTTAATAAATGACATTGTAACAGGTTAAATCGGAAGCTCTTTATTCTTTTAAACACGTGTGTAATAACTACATTTCTACTGTTGTGATAAAATGTGGGCCAGAAAAAAGTTATAGAAAAAAGAGTTCATTTTGCCTTGTGACTTCAGAGTGAGAGTCCATATATCTATCAGGAGAGGCACAGCAGCAGGAAAACTGAGCATGAAGCTGAGAGAACACATCTGCAACCACAAACGTGAAGCAGAAAGAGAAAATTTCAAGTGGGGTAAAGCTATGCTCTGAAAGCCTTCTCCTAATAATATACCTCCCCCAGGAAGCTTCCACATTCTGAAAGTTCCATAATCTCCTTTAACAACAGCACAAACAGGGAACCAAGCATTCAAATATGGGAGCCTATGAGGAACATTTCTCATTCAAACCACCACGTATTCAACAAATATGAAAAAGAAAAAGTGTGAAGACAGTGTCACAGATGCAGGTTTGCAGCGAGTCTCAAGTTCAGTGCAGCATAAACAAAATGGTGTCTCATTTAATATGCATCTGTCCAAAATTTGATCAAATTAGCTTCATACTAAATGTGTCGACTGCTGATGTTAAATGCTTTCAACAGAGATCTGCCAGAGAAGGATGGCACATGGTATTGATTTTACTTATCTCAGTTTTTACATAATTCGGTCTCTCAATTTTGAAAATGCAGGAGATAATAACAAATAATTTTATATTGTGATATATAAATCTCACTCTGTGAAAGATTTCTAAGTAAAATATGCGACAAAGTTCAGATTGAATAAATGTATTCCTAGATAAAGAAACAGACACGGGTGTATACAGGCATGAACATATTTTCATAAAGTAGATTGTGTTTTATTTCTATTCTAACTTGTTTTATTTTTCCCTTATTGGGATTTGTTTAGCAATCTTGGTATCAATGATTATATTAATTCTTACAACATCAACTATAACTGTTTCCATTGTTGTTCCCTTGGGGCTTTACACCAGAGATCAATATCTGGAATTAAGGAAATGCTAATAAATGTCTGCCAATAAATGAATGAACAATAGATGAGAATATTATAGAGCAGAAAGAAGTAGCCAACCGCTGAACTGTGTGAAAACCTTGAAGCAACCATGGTGGTGTGGTCCACCACTCAGGAAGCTATGGCAGTAGGATCCTAAGTTTAGATCCAGTTGGTGTTGCTCAGACATAGACCCTGATAATTGGCAGAATAAAAAAGTTGTTATTTAGATATGATAGCTCAGAAATGGATAAATAATAGAGGTTCAGGGTGGACAACAAATTTAACATGTTTGCAAACCTAAATACACATTCTTTAGTATATTATAATTGTAAATTTATTAAGGATTCCAAGTTCATTTTCAATAATAGCTATCAATTCCAATATTTTGAGCTATCCACAGATAAAATTTTAGTGATAAATCATCTGGAAATAAAAGAAGTAGTACATGCATTTTGTAATTACATTAGAGTTGTAACTTTCCAATTTCTAAGACTCAGTAAATCTCCTTTGTAGCTGGAAGTTTTCCTGCATCCTGGTCAGCCTTCAACTACATCAAAGACCCCAGAAGGATATAATATTATCTAAGTAAACAGGAAATGCATTGTAAGCAACTTCCAAAATTCTGAAAATGACAGAGACAGCTGTCTTCCTGGACAGTCATCCAAAGTTCCTCTACAATGTTGGGGCATCCATCTTCAGCCTAGAGGTCTAGAGCTTTTTAGTCTCTTCTCCCTGTGTCCTGTAGAATATTTGGTAGTCTCCTCTGTGAATCAGGAACCTGAAGAACCATTCTGCCTTGCAAAGTTCAGTGGTCACCTTCCTATGGGTCCTGCATGTCCAGTTTATACAACATTTTGCCAAGCAGTCCAGGCAAGAACAGTTTCTTGCCCAAATGGCTATTTTTGCCAAGAAGAAGATAAACTCCATATGGAATGTCTTCAGTGCCCATCATCTTCCTTAAAGTAACTGGTGCTGCCAGGAGCAGATGTGTCTCATTGTCCAGGAAAGTTTAAGTTTTTAAAACATTTTAAATGCCATATTCTGTAGGTCTTTGAAGAGTTTGAAGATTATCTACCTAAGTGGTCTGCATGCCATGGTGTCTCTGTACCTTGGTGTCTCTATATCTCGACCTGCATGAGACATGAAGTAGAAAGCTGCTTTTAGCTCTGTTATTGTGTATTTAGAAGCCCTTTTAAAACTCTTTTAGGCCTTATGGAAATTCAAGACCCCCACATTGGTACACCAAAAGTAGCTGGAAATTTTCCTGTGTCCCAGCCAGCCGGTGGTTAGGACAAATCTCTACCACTTGTGTCCCCCAAGTAAGCATACAGAGGCTTATATTAATTATAACAGCTTGGTCATTTGCTCAGGCTTATTACCAACTAGGTTACACTTAAACTCAGCCAATTTCTGTTAATTTATATGTTGCCACGTGTTCCATGGCTTTACCTGTGTGCAATTACATGCTGCTCCCTGGACAGTGGGCAGGTATCTCCTGACTCAGCCCTTCCTTCCTCTTCCCAGAATTCTCCTCATCTGCTCACCCTACCTATACTTCCTGCCTAGCTACTGGCCAATCAACATTTTGTTTATCAACCAATTGGAGTAACACACATTCACAGTATGCAAAACAATATCCCACAGCACTCCTTACTTTACCATGTTTGATGTAACAAACTTAGATACAAGATACAACCTTAGAATCAGTGATGCATTTATAGCTAAGTCTCAAATTGTCATATCCATATAATTTTCAGTATGTTTCCATGGATACAAATAATAGATAATTAGAATGAAAAGGGTTCATTAATTCATTATGACAGTTATTTGTAATTGTCAACTTGATTGGCTCTGGAATCAAGTAGAAAACACACATCTGGGCAGGTTTGTGAGGGGGTTTTCAGGAAGGAAATCTCCTCTCCCTGGGAGTATGTAGCACCTTCTAGAGGCAGCCAGATATAATGTGATCTGAAGGTGGAAAGTGCTCCTTACTTGCTTGCCTTTGTTTCTTGCTGATGAATGCATCTGTCATATGTTGCTACCTTTACTGCTGCCATCAGGACCATCTTCCTACCCTTCCAACATGGATGGAAGACCAGTGGCTCTCTATGTAAACCCCAAGCTTCCAGTGACTGCATGGGACTTCTGAGGCATCCAACCAGGTGGACTGAATAATTACTGGCATGCAGGAAGCCACTAGACAACTCAGGCCTTACAGTGTAAGGCATTCTGACAAACCCACTGTGTAAGATACATTCACTCTATTGCTTTTGTTTCTCTAGAGCATATTGATTATAATCTTATAATTAAAAGCCTAGTGTACTTTCATTGCAAACACGATGAGACAATGTTTTGGATTTCAGTGTGTGTGTGAGTGTGTGTGTGTATGTAAAATTCTTTACATTTCAGCCCAACCTTCAGACAGATCTCCCATTTTTATAGAATCACTAGAATGAACAGGAGATGGAAACCACTACCCACTCCCACTGTATTTCTGTTCAGGATTTCTAGATAAAGCTGTAAATCTCTCTCTGTCTCTGTCTCTGTCTCTCTCTCTCTCTCTCTCTCACACACACACAGAGCATTATTATACAACTGCATATAATAAATTACCATCAGTTACTATTAACAAAAATTAAAATGTGGGATTAAAGATGACCCAACAAGAAGGAATTTAAAGTATCTTTAGTTAATTTATAGAACAAATTATCATTTAATTATATTTTTACAGGTTTTTTTTTTACTGGTTTTCAAATTGTTAGTCAGCAGTGATTATTTTCATTTCCCAAATGTAAACAAATAGCTTTTATACAATTTCAGATAAAAAGTTATTGATTTTTTTAAAGAAAATACCTGTCAAATACAAGAATTGAGGATTGTGCCTGGTGCATAGTAGGAGCTAAAAAAGTAGCTGATTAAATGGACTAACTTTGAATTTTGAGGGAATGTCAATTTGTTAAAACTATAATTTCGTTTATAAATAAGCATTTTTGTGAATGAAAAAGATTCAGATTACTGCAGTACTTGAAGTGTTTCATTAAGCCTCAATCACTTCTTCATTCCAAAGTGACCAGCACAACTGAAAACTAGTCTTTGAAAGACAATGGTCCAAGTGACATGAAATTTTCCTTTCTCTTCCATGCTTCCTTATATATAGAGGAAAATGTACATATCTGGAGCATAACACTTGTATTTTTAATTTCTTATTCATTAGTTCAATTTATTAAGTGATTATCATTTTATAAGCACTGAGGTGTAAATATAAAAAAGATAAAAATCCCCCCAACTGTGTGTGAGGTAAGAGTGGATATAGAAAAAAAATTCCATTTTATATGAGATGATGTCATAAGCTTATAGTATGCATCTAATAAATATTTAAGTTAATAAACAATACATTATAGACTAAATGCATAATGCCCTTTAGAAATTTGTACAGCCTGTTCAATCTTCTGAAAGGGCTGGTAATAGAACTCTATTCAATCATGATTATAAAGTCAATCAATTAGAAGAGTGAAACATTGAATTAGACAGATTGGATTTTATTAGAGTAATATAATAATATTCAAGACATTAAATTACATGTTATACATCACTGAGAACTTTGTAAATGATTAAACAGTTTGGCTTTCTAAATGGTGCCTGTTGCTGACTTCCCTGATACAATTAATTTCAGTATTTCTATAAATAAGATCATGGGACTGAAGGTATTATTCTGAGTCTACAGATTTGATATCTGATTCCCTTCAACATGAGGATGTCTGTAACTTCAAGCAGAGAAACATTTCATTTTTCATTTCCACTTTGTTTAAACTTGCCTGTGTTTACACTAGACTCCTAATTCTTCCTGTTAACTCAACAAATAGTTATAGAATGCCAACTGTGTGGCAGGATCTTTACTTGAATCTGTGTGAGAGATGTGGAAGAATGCATTCAAACTTTCAAGTCTGGATGACATAACAGAAGACAAGATAACACAGGTGACTAGGAAGGAAACAAAATGGGTTTTATTTTAAACACAGAATCAGTTAATTAAGCAGTGAATTAATTCAGATAAAAATTGCCCAGATAAAACCATTAGACAAATAGTTGTAATTATCAGATGGTTAGATCTCTGGGGGAAGTTTGGATCTTACGTGGAGGAAGTATTTAAGATGGAATTTTTAATCGCACTTTCATACACTATGTCAATCTCAATTTGTGTCTGATGTCACTCTAGCTGGAAAATGGAGCTTTGTGAGTCAGTACTAGGCACATCTTTAAAGTCTGCTCTGGTCGTCTTCATTCCTGCAAATCACCCTATTTCCATTCCTTGCTATTTGTTTCTACATAGCTTCAGGACATTCAAATTAGCTCATGGATAACAGCTTGACAAACTTAAAGACTTTAATCTTTCTCAAGACAGAAAATAGTACCTTTGCTCTCAAATCTTCCACAAGTACAAAGCTTCAGCAATGATCCAAATATCTTTGCCCATTCAAATCGTCAGCATCTCTTTCTCATAACAAAGTCCTTTCTCTTTTGTGATGGTCTATTCCTTTCCTCCATTTAATGTTAAGGAATACTTGTTTTACAGACAGAGAGTTAAGTGCTGAACCATAGAACTAAAGCAGTTTCATGAAAAAGGGATGTATATAAGCAACTGCAACAATTTGGTATGTGATAAGTAAGAATTAAGCAGGTGGTGCCCATGATACATAAATGTTTTTCCCTTTCTGACTGCTAGAATGACACCCAAACCTTGAAGTGAATACATCTGAAATTAGATTTGAAGAGCAGAAAGAAGGAAGACAGTAAAATGCCAAGCAAGAGTGCATTCCTAAACAAGTATAGAGAAATAATAAAAATATATATCTTCTAGGCATAGAAAGTGCTCAGACATAGAGAAAGAATAGGGACATGGTAAGGGAATGACCTTATGTGACTTCTTAGGAAATCTGGGGATGAGGAGTAAAATGCTTACCGTGCAAGCATGAAGACTTGAGCTTGGATCCTCATCACCAACATAAAAAGCCATGTGAGTCAGAGACTCTGTTCCAGAAATTAGGTGGAATATTTATACTCATAGACAAACACAACTCTAAGCCTATATATACAGTGAATGGAAGTGATTACAGAGACATGTGGCTACTAAAGGTGTAGAGAATTAGGAGTGATTGAGCACTTAGCCCTAACCTGTGCATTTTCTCTCCACCCTCACCTTAAGGGTAAGGGAACATTATGGAACAAGAAGCGTAAAGAACATAAATGTCAGAAGATGGAGGGAAGGCTGCAAAGTGCTATGTTCTGGCCATGGTGCAGCCATAGCAATATTGACTCAGCCGCTGTCGTTACCTGCAATGAGTCTGTTAACTGTCAGGAAGATCCATCGGGTTCTAGCTGTCCTTGATGAACTACTATGTGCCGCAGGGAGGAAGAAACATTGTCATCAGTCGTGTCCTCGTTGTGGAGCCCCATTGCATAGCTCAAACTGAAGTGACAGGGGCAGCTCTAGCTAAACTCTGTGGGTTATAAACCAACGCAAAATGACATGAATCTAGGAAAGGGACTAGTAAGGAGGAGGAGACTTGACTAGATGAGAAGAGTAATAAGGAAGGGGGTTAAGAGCCATCAGAATGTATAACATGCGTGGATAAAATTGACAAAATATGAACTTAATTAATCAAAATAGAAGATGAAAAGCAATTAAGAAAGGCAGCCAATGTCAACCTTTGACCTCTATGTATATCCACACACACCCTACACACACACACACACACACACACACACACACACACACACACACACACTATACACACACAAGGTAAATACTTTACTCTAAGGATAACAAAGCCAATTTTTTTCTTTCAGCAGAAATGTAGAATTGGTAGATTGGGTTGAACAGCTCTCACTGCCAATGAGAAGGGAGACTAGAAGCACTTGGTCAAAGTGAGCAGTGATGAATGCAGCCATTGCTGAGGTGATGTGGTCATAAGAGAAGAAATATGCTCCTTGGTTGGAAATCAATGGAAGCACTATGACCTGACTCTGAGAAAGAAGAATGACATTACCCTACCTCCCTTACTTTCCCCCTCCAAACCCCAATTCTAGTTTATCGCCGAGGGGGAATAAAAGTCCATCCATCTGAAAATGTACAGCCAGCAAATGGGGCAGTGATTTCTAAAAGTGCTAAGTACTGTTATTTTGGAGATGCCCCCGGCAAAAGCTGACTTCTAGCTATTGAAATTCTGGAAGAGTAATGAGGCTAAAGAGGAAGAGAGATTTATCCGAAATTAGAAGAAAACAGTAATTAGAATCATGGGATGAAATCCAAATGGGAGGCTGTTTAGAGAACAGGTGAAAAAAAATCAAAGGCAAAACTCATAGAAACACTCATCCCTGAGTTCCTTGTATAGGACAAAACACACAAAGATGAGAGGGATGGGATTTTGAAAGTCTGACACTACAAAGGTCATGGGTGAGAGGTTTTCAAGGAGGAAGTGCCCAGCCATTTACAGTAAAGTAGAAGCCAGGGGCTCTCCACACTGCTTCTGGTATCCAAATGTACATGAGTGAATCCCTGTGCTTTGCAGACATTCCTCGGAGTATGAGCCCATGAGTATGATGTGGTGGGTCTCCTCTTGTGCTGCTTGGAATGTTGCTAATGCTTCTTTCTGTCCATCTGTCAGCCGTGCCCTTAAAGGTATGTTTGCTTGTTATAATCATCCCCACAGTCTACAAAATAAAAGTGCTTGATAATTCCACTCTATTTGTTTTTCAAAACTCTATGGCAGCCTCTGGTCTGAAAAGAGATTGATAGTAAACTATAAACAATTTGGCAGTACCCTTTTTCTCTATTGTCTCATAGTCTGGTTTTATGTTTGCTATGAAAAGTAAAATACATCTCCCAAATCACCTTTGATTCCCTTTCTGCCTCTGAAACATGACTTTTGCTTTAAGTGGGCACCTGGGCATGAACAGCCAGTACATTGAACCAGTTAGAGAGAATGAAAGAAACACAAATGGGATTTTTCAGAATAAAAAATATCTGTAATGAAATGAGGGAAAATAAGAGTCAACTTCTTAGAAATAAATTATCCTTAACTCTCCAGGTGCCTCTGGGCTGAATTTAATAACTATTTCAAGGCAGAATTGCTGAAATTCTCAGTCTACATTCAGAGTGTTGATTATTTTGTTTGGGATTTCTCTGCACTGAATTGTGACTGAAACCTGCTTGCCTCATAGACATAATATTAAAATCGTAGATCTTCATATGGCCTCAACTCATTATACCAGACAAAACAATCATACTCTACACCATGAATAAAAACATTCTTTGTGGATTGGATACTTTAATATTTTAACATAGAAGAAAATAAACTAGGACTAGGGTGATATAATATAAATAATTATGAAGAACATCCTGTCATTCATAATTTCTTTTTTAATTTTCTGAAAGGATACATCTGTTCTGCTTATCTCTCACATATTGTTATGATCTGAACTGCACCCCACTTCAACATTACCTGCACCATGTAAAATATTTTTTATTGGATTTTTACAGTCTGACAATGACACTAACTAATGATTTATCAGTAACTTCTAAATCGAATGTCTGGCTAGACTCTACCTACATTCTGACTATATGCATCCCTGCACTCCTAGGATATCAATGTCTCAAAAGCACTGGAAAGTCAATTTGAACTAAAATTTCCCGCCTTGGTAAACAGTATGAACCAAATAGATAAGAAAAGTTGAAGGTTTGTGTCCTCCTCCCCCTTCATTGTACATTGCGGCGTGCAGCCAAAGGCTGTGTCTTTGACCTCATCAGTTCAGGCTTCTGGCTCTGGCCTCACTCTCTGCCATCACTTCCCTGGTTTTCCCCATTATGCACCAGACTTGTTAGAGGAGCAAGCTGGAAACTGGAAAATAGGCAAAACTTTGCACAGGGTGTTTAGAAGTTTAAGAAACAAAGAAAACTAAAACTGTGTCACTGCCGGGCGTTGGTGGCGCACGCCTTTAATCCCAGCACTCGGGAGGCAGAGCCAGGCGGATCTCTGTGAGTTCGAGGCCAGCCTGGGCTACCAAGCGAGTTCCAGGAAAGGCGCAAAGCTACACAGAGAAACCCTGTCTCGAAAAACCAAAAAAAATAAATAAATAAACCGTGTCACCTTTCTGTTTTAATTTTAGTGGAAATTAAATGTGAATTCTCGCTGTGTCGCGTTTCTCTGTGGCGTTTTCAGTGTCTCCTATGGCATCTCAAATTTGTCCACTGCCTGTTTCTCCAAAAGTCAAAGATCAAATACAAATGCTTCTCTGCCTTCTTTACTATTGTATCTCAGATCCCTAATCAGTGCCTGTATGGATGAATTAATTAATATGTTTGTTTATTTATCCTCACTGAAGCATATTTTAGTAACCTTTCTATTTACAAGTCATGGACAATTTGTTTTTATGATATTAACTCTATAATGGTTTAATGAATTTCATTTGTATTTGCGTTTTTTTACTTCATTTTTCATATTTTCCAGAATCATAATGTTTGTGTCTCATGGGCTGGAGGTGTAAAGTTAAGACAAAATCTTACAGTATAGCCCAAGCTACCACGGAACTTACTATAAAGCCCAGGCTAGCCTTGAAATCCTGGCAGCCCCTCTACCCTTAGTTTCCTCACTGCTGGGGATACTGGCATCTGTCACCAAGCCTAACTTTCTATTGGATTTAAGGAGGGATTTTCTGTGGTGGTCAGCAGAGTTTTCTCAAGTTTTTCTGCCTTTTTATGCATTTTGCTAATTGTCATCTCATTGTCACTTTAGCTTTCAGACCATATGTCACCATAGAAAATAGCTTTTTCTCAAGGAACAAGTTCTTTATTTTATTTTTTATTTTTTGCCTCATCCTGGACAAAACACTCTGGCTGATTTTTCTTAGAGAGTAGCAAAGTATAGATGATGCCTATTAGATACGTCTAGAATTTATATGGAAGTGTTAAGGGCTAAGAGTAATAGGATAAACTTGAATTAAAGTGGGAAGTGCACTAATAGATATTAAAAGTCATAATACAATTTCAATTTATTTCTCATTTGTAGAGATAACCAAATTGAGCATTGGGACAGTCTTATATTTGTATTGAAACTTGAATTTGGAAAAAAAACCAGGAAAATAGAATTCTATTAATAAGTGGCTCTAGGTAAATTGCATATCAGTAGGAGAAAATTCTGATTCGCTAAAATCAAATTTTAGTGGAGTATAAATTTTTAAACAATGACGGCAAGAAAAAGAAATATGTTCTCATAGTTTAAAGCATATTGTTTTCATTCATAGTGTAGAAATAAGTAACCATAGAATTCACGTTTTAAAATTTGTATATAAAAATTAAAAATTCATTTTCATAAATAACAAAATTAATTGAATGGAAGAGTAGAACACAGAAGAAATGTACATTTGTTTTGTATATAAGAATGTATATACAGATGATAGCTCCAATGGTAACAGACAGATAATCTTCAAAAGACTCATTTAAAATACATAATGAGTTCTTGCAAATTAAATGCAAAAAGAAAATTCACAAAACATCATAAAGATTGAATACTTTCATTCCCTAAAATATGATTTCAAGTAACAAATAAATCTTACTAACTATTCAACTTTAAACACCAGATGGGTGTAAGCTATAACCACTGTAAACTGCAGTACACACCAACCAGAATGTTTTAGTAAACAGAGTGGCGATTTGAAGGATAAAATGTGGAAAACTGAAATTCTCTCAATCATTTATGTCAAGATCATAGTTTGCTAGAGACACTTTGGAAAGCTCTTTGACATTATCACTATGACTGAGTTCAAGCAAATATTATGGCCCAGCCATAATTTCTTGGTATGTTCTGAACAGACATCACATCAGACACACACTGAATTAATTATATGAAGAATGTTCACACTGAACCATTTCCATTAAACCATAAGAAACAGCAAAAATCCTCACCACCATTAGGAAGAAGAATAAATTGTGGTTTATTAATGTCCTACAGGGCTGGAAAGCAATCAAAGTGGCCAGATCATTGCTAATAAAAAAATTAATATCATAATATACTGTGTAAGACATAAAAATGATAAATTATCTCATTTACATTAATATTTAAAACTATGTACAGCATTAGAAATAAGCTGCTGCTTCTTGCTGAAGAATGAGTGTGGTCCTCAATGTGAAGATCATTACATATTTCTGGGAGTTTTCTTTTTTATCAAGTATTAAGGATTATATTTAATAGAATGTTGTTAGATTTTGTCACATCTTCTTTAGTTTATCAATTATCTATTGTCTTAATGAGCTAATTATACAAGTTAATTTTATATTATTAAGTCAGATTTCAATGTAGAAATCACACTTTTTTATATTAGCTCATCCATTCGTTAATGAGCGTTTCATATAATTCTACATTTTGTCAATTGTAAACACGGGGATGAATTTATCTTTTCAAGATTTTGATTTTAGCTATTTTGAATAAATTGGTCTTTTTGGATCACATGGTAATAAGAACTTTAATATTTGAAGAAAATTATGTACTGTTTTCTATAGTGCTTACACCATTTTTCCACATGGATAAACCTTGTAAATGTTATACTAAGTGAAGTAAACTAATCTGAGGAGGTCAAAAGCTGTATGATTATAATTAGATGGTATGTCTAAAATAGTCAAACTCAGAAAGTAGAGTGATGGATACTAGAAGCCTGGAGACTGAGGGAAATAAATGTAATTTATTATTACACAATAAATAAAATGTTTCAGTCTGTGATGGTTATTCGGATTATCAACTTGATGTTTAGAATCATCATGAAAACAAGTCTGTTTGCATGTCTGTTAGTGATTGTGCTACTTGATCTAGAAAGGCCCCTCTAAAGGTGGGTGGTAGCATTCTGTGAACTTGCTTCCCAGGCTCACTTAAAAGGAAAAAGTGAGTTTAGCACAAGACGGATCTCTGCTTCCCAGTTGTGGCTGCAGTGTGACAGACATGTTTCCTGGGATTTCCCGCCTGGTGGAATGTACCCTGTGAACCGTAAGGCTGGCAGTGCTTCTTTTCTTCAGTTCTTTTACTCAGGATTTTGTCAGAGCAGTGAGGCAAATCACCAATAGTCAAAAAATAAATGATTTCAGCTGTAAACCGTTGCATTTTTGTAAAAAAAAAAATCTTGTAACAAATATCAAAAACTCTGGTAAGAACTCAATCCCATGGTTCTGTCCCCATGACACAGTCCTAACAGCTAACTTCTTTTCCAATTTTACTTTTGTTAAAATCTTTTCATATTTTGGTCACAGTTTTGAATTTCTTTAAATAGGACTAGAGATCATTTAAGAAGAAAGGGAAGACACTCTCAAAAACAGGCATGGGCTACTGAGTGATGGGACAATCCCCAAACGCCATGTTATAGCATTTTATGAATTGTAAAGTGTCACTCCTTTTCATTTATCTGAAAAAACTGTGAAATATTTGTATTATTTCTCTTTAAATGTGAGAAGTACATTGTCAGTGTAGTTAGTTTATTAGACATATTATATGTGTGTTTGTGTATATGTGTATGTGCATGTGTACCTGTGTGAGTATGTGTGCATGTGTGTGTGTACATGTATATGTGTGCATGTGTACCTGTGCATGTGTGTGTGTGTGTGTGTGTGTGTGTGTGTGTGTGTGTGTGTGTATAGAGAACTCTAATGAGTCAGTCCTCTTCTTTCATCTTATTAAGGACGGGTCTTTTGTTCCTCCTGCTGCACTGTATACTCCAGAAAACCTGGTACATGAACTTCCAAGAAATTCTTCTGTCACCACCTTCCGTCTTCTTTAGAACTGCTAAGATGATAAATGCATACCACCACATCTGGCTTTTTAACATGGGTTTCTGCCATCAAAGAATTAGTTTGGAGTCAACTTTATTTTCTATTGTAATTTCTCTCCTTACAGCTTATTTTCTTTTAGCTTCTGCCTTCCGGGGGTTTTGTGTGATTCCTTTTCTATCCTCCCATAAATTTTTTCTTGCATTTTGCTGGTTTTGGAAATTTCTCTATCAACATCTTTCCAAATATTATTTTTATTCCATTCCCCGTGTCCTTTCCCTCTCAGATCCAATTGTATCTGTTATATATTTTCAACATGGTTCCTGCTTCTGTTTTCTGTCTTCAAAATCTCATTTACCCTTGATTCCTTCTGGTTATCCTCTACTGTTCTATGTTCAAAATGTCAAAACTTCATTTTAATTATACTTATTCTATTAAAAAATAGCACACCTACTGAGCTTGTAATTTTATTGTTATTTGTGTGTGTGTGTGTGTGTGTGTGTGTGTGTGTGTGTGTGTGTGTGCAGTTGTGAGTGTCCTTGCCTGTGCATGCATACATGGAGATAAAGGGTCAATGTCTTCCTTTATCTCTTTCTACCTTAGTACTTGAGAAGAAGTCTCTCATTGAATGTTGGACTTTGCTATTTTAGCTAGCCCCCCACCCCACCCTCAGGATTCTTTTTGTCTGTCCTGTGAACGGGGTACAGATGCTCCCACATTTTGCTTTCATGTGGGGGTTTGGGGTTCAATCTCATGTCTTCGTTATTGTGCTGTAAGCACTTTTATCCACAAAGCCATCTCCCCAGCTCTCAAGTTCTTAATGCTAATTCTCAGGTATTTCGTTTCTTAAAATTCTCTTTTCTTTTGCATAAATAATTGCTGCAAGTTAATTTTTTAGACTTGTAATTCAGTCTAAATGCATTAACCATGGTTATTTTTAAATTGAATTTCCAACAATTCAAATACTTAGAGTGATAGATTCCACTGCTTATTTCACTAGCTTGCAGTTGTCTAGTTCTGTTTGTTGGTTTTAACCTGGTCCATTTGTTGCTGAACAGTGGATGGTGTATATGAAAATTCCCAGTGGTAATCTGGTGTGATGCCTCATATGTACTTCTCTAGAGATGTCTTTCATGGCTTCTTTACAGCAGATAAATCAGATTAAGATCATTTAATCTAAGTGCATAATGAGAGCATTTTATTTCATGCCCAATTTTGTTATTATGAAGTTATATATTTTAATAACACAAAACCCCCACAAATTAAAACCTAGAATGTTTCCTATACCTTTCCTCAAAAGAGGTCCATAATTCTATTTTTTCTTCAATTTCAAAACAATATAACTATCTCAAACTCTGCTCATCTTTTTAACTTCTTACCCACTATTTTCAGCTCTGCTTTTGAAATCTTTAGCAACTATCTACAAATCAACATTGATTCGAAGAATAAGACAGACAATATTAAATATGTGCTTCAAATCTCCAGACTCCCTCTCAGGTATTTGCTGGTCATATTTTATATGTAATGTTAGCACAGAACTTTATGACAATAAAAAAGCCTTTCAAGCTTCATCCAGTGGTTTCATACCAGCTTCTTAGCCACCCAATGAAATCAGTGTACTGAATATATCTCAAAAGAAATACTCTTACTTTGGTATAGTTTCATTCTCTCCACCTATAGTTCTAGATAACTAGATAGAGTCTGAAAATTTAGAAATTTAAAAGAGTTCACCCAATCAGCCTAGATGTCTTCTGAAGAGAATTCATCAAATTTATTGATGTTATAAATGAAAGCAGCTGTCCAGTTTCTATTATGTGACTTACATTTTCAGTCTGCTTGCATTAATTACTGGATATTTGACATCTCAATTTTATTGGCATAGATCTTGACTTTTTCTGGCTATTTGGTTAAGAACTGTTTCTGAAAGCTAGTCTCAAATCTAGTATATATTTGTGAACAATATCACACTGACATGTGGCAGTAGTAAATTGGCGTTAGTATATGTAAGTAAATTTGTCAATGGAAAATTGCCTCAGTGCCTATTATAAATCGAAGAAAGTCCATCCTGCATTTGAATCTGAAATTAAAATGTCTTGATCATTTTCTAATAGCTCTTTTACTTACAATTGGAGATATTTATAATAACTTTGCCAGTTTATTCAAATATCACAGATATGGTGTTCTATAAAAAGAGAAAAGGAATGGTTTATGACAATTGTCATTTCCACTGAAGAATAAAATGGTGTGTGTGTGTGTGTGTGTGTGTGTGTGTGTGTGTGTGTGTGTGCAGATACAGGTGCTTTTCTTTCAAAGCATTTCTCTATTTCATGGAATTAATTTAGTTGCTAAATTGATACACATTTTGCACAATAGTCTCAATTTTTGTATTTCTCAAGAGTGTTATAATCTGACAGGAGTAACACACAAAGATTATATAATATACAAAGTAATCTTTTTAAAGTGTGTTCCTCAGCTTCTTCTCAGTAAGAAAGTGCATAGTGAGAGAACATTTCTGGGAAAATAAGATGACAAGTCAAAGGGGAGAATTTCTGCCAAACGGGCATAAAAAAATCAAAGCAGGGATGGTGTTCCAGTGATTTTAATAGGTTCATTTTTTGTTATATCTATGTTCTCATGTGTTTGAAGACAGTCCACACTAAACAATCAGAATTATTCAGATCTCCAAAGATTGAATTTCTTCCAATATCTACAGGATTGGTCTTCCAAGAAAGTGAAAGTAGAGGTATGAGATGAAAAATAACTTTCTGCTACTGTGTAAAGACTGACCTATTTTTTTCAGTACAAAGGATATTCTTCTATGACGTACCATTCAAAGATAAGGAGTCCGGGCATGGAACATTACATCCTTTGTTTAGGATAATTTTTTTAAAGCTGAAATATAATGATAGACAAGTTGCATTCCTACCTGGAAGCTTTGATGAGAAAGAGAGCTACATGCAAAGAAATGCCAATAGTTTCCAAGACTTGAGAGCATCTTTGGCTAATAACCAGAAAGGAAGTAGAGACTCAAGCTTGTGGCTAGAGTTTTCCTGCCTGGCCCACAGTCAGGACAAATCTGTCACCCGCCAGTCCCACAGCCGTTCAGACCCAAACAAGTAAACACAGAGACTTATATTGTTTAAACTGTTTGGCCTAATGGCTCAGGCTTCTAGCTATCTAGTTCTTACATCTTAAATTAATCCATTTCTATAAATCTATACCTTGCCACGTGGCTAGTGGCTTACCGGCATCTTCACATTCTGCTTGTCATGGTGGTGGCTGGCAGTGTCTCTTACTCAGCCTTCCACTTCCCAGAATTCTCCTCTCTCCTTGTCCTGCCTATACTTCCTGCCTGGCCACTGGCCAATCAGTGTTTTATTTATGCAGAATGATATCCACAGCACAAGCTCTCATCCAAAAGGAAGTGAGTTCAGGCCAAACTGGAAAGTCCTCAAAAGTAGATTCTTCATAAAACTTCCAGGCTGGGTTGAACTTGGGGGTGGAGGGGAGGCGCTATGTATATAGTACCACTCCCTGAGCAAGAATCTCAGACTGAACAAAAAAGAGAAACTGAGCTGAGCATCAGGATTCATGTCTTGCTACTTCCTTATTATAGATTCAATGTGACCAGACAGCTTCATGCCCTGCCTTGACACCTTCAAGCTATGAACCAAAGTCAATTTTCCTTCCTTGAACTGCTAATTTCCAGGGATTTGCTCACAACTGTTAGAAAAGTAGCTAAACTTAAGGGTTTTTATCTCATAACTCAGCGCTTCTGAACCTCAGTTTCTTCATCTATTAGATAAAGTTAATATATGTTGTCTGTAGATCCCATAGAGAAATGGGCAATGTTACCATAAAAATCATCTAACATGAGACACTTGGCAAACTTTACATCACCACTTAACTTCTTTGTCATAGTTGCTGTACTATAGATCCTACAATCCACTTCTCTCATCCATTATAAGTCCTATGAAACAGGAATGGCTGAGACTTCCAAAACTCAGAAATGACTTGGTTTTTAGTCAATAACCTCACCTTTTTAATCAGCAATTCTATAGTTAGCTTCTTGTTACAAATAAATAACTTGTTACTGTTTAGTGTGTATTTCTAAGAATTTTATTTAAATATTTATTAAATTTTATTTCATTCCTTAATTTCCCCTTTTGTTTAGAGGTTTTAAATTTTCATAACACTGCAAGGTGGGGAAAACAGGAATATAGTGAAAAGAATGTCCAACCACCAGTAGACTCCCACTATTAGAATAAAATATCCAAAGTAATTTTAAAAGGCTATTTGTAAAAGACTTGGCAGGATGATTATTACATGTGGGTAGCATATCGGCTTTTATAACAATTACGTGGGTTGTGAAAGATTCTGAAAACTAAAATGGAGCTGCAGCCTAATGAATGTACTCATTAACCTTGATAGCATCAGGTAGACAAAGGAGTGGATCATGTGGATGGATATCACTCCCTCTTTCAGTCATTCCATAGACAAACAGGTTGTTACAGTTTTATCATCTGAAAAGTAAGTGCATGTGACACTTGAAAAGATTTCTACATGCTAGACATTTATCATCTAAAGCCTTGTTTTCTAATGAGTTATATTAATCTTACAGGGGGTGCTAACATTTGAATCTAGAGCATAGCAACTGTTAGGTATGTGCTTTATAACCTATCTCCCCAACCCAATGATAATTTACAGATAAACATTTATTGAATATTTAATATACATCAGGCATTAGAATTGATACAAAAATATCCCAAAATTATAAATAAATATAGGCATGTTTAATATGATAATTTCAACACTAATACAACTATAATATCACCAGTGTGAAAGAGAAGTCTGCCTTCCTCACTCTTCATTTCAGCTCCACATTTCATATATTACTTGCATAATAATTGTTTGGGAAATAAATGAATGAATGCTGTAGTAGTTTGGAAATGGGAAGGGGGTAACTGTTAACTCCAGGATAACTCAAGAAAAGTTTTATTAAATTTCATTGAAGCTAAGTCTGTCTCTTTGATTGATAAATTGGATTTATTAAATCAAGAAATATCTGAGGAATTGAGTGACTGGTACTTGATGCAGTGGGAATAGCACACTCGAGGTGTTAGAATTGCAATAGTGCAATGTATATGAGTAACTAGAACTAATTTGCTTTGTATCCAGTAGGCAGGATGTGTGTGGTCAATCTCATTAGAACTAGTATCATCCCCACAAGCAGAACACTGATTCCAGTGAGCAAGAATAACCTTATGTCTAGAACTCTACCGTGCCCTTTCCCAAATTCCCAAATTTGGAAATTGTGGTCAGATTTTAACCACTGTTTCTTCTGGAAATAGTTTCTCACGTGTCTACATTTTTATCCTGGCATTTTATCTTTTAGAACAGTATTTGAGATGATTTGTTTATGTTGTTCCCTGCTATGGCACAGTGAGACGCCTCCCAAGAACTCTATTGAATTATAGGAAAGAAGTAAGTTGTAGTTTGAGAGTTCAACTACTGAGCCATTATGTGTGATTAGCCTTCGACATAAATACATCAAGAGACTGCAAATGTAAGGTCTAGGAGTTTGGAAACATTTAGAATACTAATTGATCAAGGAATAATGTTGGGAAGGCAGAACAGGAATGTAATTTTCATTAAATGATGATTCAGAGACTTGAAACCTAATGAGCTGCCTGTTTATGAGTCAATTAGATAAAAAGCAAAAGGATGCTGAATCTGAAGGAAAAACGAATAAATTCCAGTGGATCAATGGTGGTGATGCCCATTCAGGCGGGTCACACATAATGAGCTCATGATTTCCTGTTGGGTGTAGTCTGGGTTTTAATGACTGGCAAAAAGAGACACTCAAAATCCACACTGAATCAATGCTTTGTAGGGAGTACAGCATTGATTCTATCACTAAAGACTCACCAATCCATTTGTTTCGTGTTGTATGTGTTTTTCTATTTTTGAGGGAAATAATAGCAGTAACTTAAAACAAATACTGATTCTAAAATAAGAAAAGGAAGGAATTTTATTTTGAGCAAAAAAAAATTAAAATTATTTAGCTCTTCTACTCAACATTAGATGATTTGTATTTTTCTTCATTGCTTTCACTTATCCAGTGAGTATGTACCCATTAAAGATTGCCCATGCCTTTGCAAAATAAATTTTGATGGTAAGTCGAGTTATTATAAGGCCTGCAGTGATTTTATAAATATTTTTCTGAGGCTATGTGTGTATATATATGTAAATTAAATTATACATAATTATATGACAGATAATAAATTACAGATGATTTAATACAAATAATTTAATTTAACGTTAAAATAATTCTAATGTTGAGGTACTTATAAGATTAACTTATACAATGGCATTTCTGAAAACAAGAACCTTTCCTGTGGTTATTAAAACTACCAAATCTGTAAATCTGAATTAGAGAAAATTTTAAAATATTCTTTAAAGGGGAACAAACTTTCATGAATTATCAATTATAAGGAAATAATGGAAATAGATTTGAGAAGAAAAAGAAAGAAGAGTAGCTTGCTGAGTAGAAGTATATATTTTTAATAATACAATCTTGGGAAAAGAATGAAAGTGAAATTTTGTAGAATGAGTATGTTTTTAAGATGTTTTCAGGAAAGAAATAAAGGAATATAAGGAGCTGGTAAGAGAGTTCAACAGTTAAGGTCACATGCTGCTTTCAAAGGACCTGAATTTGGTTCTCAGTTCCCAGATAACACAGCTCACAAACTACCCATTTTAACTCCAGACTCAGATTATCCTGTGCCCTCTCCTGGATTCCACAGGCACCTCCACTAACATGTGTGTATATGCACACACACACACACAAACACACACACACACACACACACACACACACACACACACAACTAAAAATAAAATATATCTTAGGACAATAAAGTGTTTTAAATGTCTACTGGGGAGGTTCTTTGAGAACAGGTGTGTATGCATGGATATTTTCCCTTTGCTTAAACCTTGCTGTGTGAGTTCAGAAAGCTTTTCTTCTTTCTAATAACCAAGTTACTCTGTTACTGCAGGCAAAGCAAAGCCAGAAGCAGCACTAGAACAAAAAAATCAAATTAAAAGTGGCAGTAAAGTCTCATCCTGAGTGAGGTAACGCAGACTCAGAAAGACAAACATGGTATGTACTCACTCATAGGAGGATACTAAATATAAAACAAAGATGACTAGACTGCTACCCACAACTCCAGGGAGGCTACCTATGTATGAGCGAGAATTGTTGAGACCAAGATTGGAAAAAGCACAGGGACAAATAGCCAAACTAATGGAAACACATGAACTATGAACCAATAGCTGAGGAGCCCCCAACTGGATCAGGCCCTCTGGATAAGTGAGACAGTTGATTAGCTTGAACTGTTTGGGAGGCCCCCAGGCAGTGGGGCCGTGACCTGTACTCAGTGCATGAGTTGGCTGTTTGGAACCTGGGGCCTATGCAGGGACACTTCGCTCAGCCCGGGAGGAGGGGACTGGACCTGCCTGGACTGAATCTACCAGGTTGAGCTGAATCCCCAGGGGAGTCTTTGCCCTGGAGGAGATGGAAATGGGGGGGTGGGCTGGGGGAAGGCGGGGGGGGGGGGGGGGGGGGGGAGGACAGGGAAATCCATGGCTGATATGTAAAATTAAATTAAATTATAAAATAAAAAGAATAAATAAATAAAAAGGGGCAGTAAAGTCTCGTTTTTTACTTCAATGTTCTACAAACGTGCTGCAAATTCTTAATTAGCATATACTAACTTTTTTCCTAAAGCAAACATATTTAAGTTGCTCTAAGCTTCTGGTCACAATATTTTCATCAACTAATCAACATTCAGTCTTCTTTTATGTGTGCTCCTGTTTAAGTATATTCTTTCTTAATATGAAGTTGATTCACTATTATAAGGTTTCCAGAGGAGAGCATTTTATCTACTCCTGAATGCAAGGCATGTGATGTATGTGTATCCTATATAAATCACAGTTTCCCTGTGCTTAGGAACACTACATCATATTCAAGTTCTGTCTTTGAGGCCATGTGACAAAGCAAACTCACCAACAAAAACCTATATAAATGTGGAAATTCTGAGAGTAAATACAGTATGAGAAGGAGACTTTCCTTTGTGTGAAATGACAGCTCATTCAACCTCAAATGGGAATAATATGTCAGGACACTCTGATGTTCCTTCTCTGCGTATTTGTGAATGACTCAAAATTAAACCGACATTCATATGGGTATTGTAATTAAAGTGTAGAAAGTAGTTGAGTTTACAAATATATTGTGGAGAGGGCTGAGACTTAAACCCAGAGCTTTGTACACACTAGGCAAGTGCTCTGCTGCTGATACACCTCAGGCCAGAGTTTGTAAATACAGATCATAAATATCAACAATCCCCTGTATCTTTTAAAAATTGGGGAAGGCCGGGCGGTGGTGGCGCACGCCTTTAATCCCAGCACTCGGGAGGCAGAGCCAGGCGGATCTCTGTGAGTTCGAGGCCAGCCTGGGCTACCAAGTGAGCTCCAGAACAGGTGCAAAGCTACACAGAGAAACCCTGTCTCGAAAAACCGAAAAAAAAAAATTGGGGAAGAAAAAATGGAATATATTGTAAATGATGGACAAAAATGCCCACTATTGAGAAGAAAAAGAAATTGGTTGTACAGACGGATGGACAGACATGTCATAAGTTTGGAAGGGTGCCTTATGTGTGATATTTCCTTCCCTTTCTCTCCTTTTCACCCTGCTATTGTAAAATATGTATCACTAGAAGGATTAATGTGGCACCAGAGTTTTGAACACATCCTATCAGAGCAATAGAAAGCACCGGGTGGTGGGAAAGTGAGTTTCAGTTTTCCTTAACATATATCTTATTTTTAGACTCTTCTTATCCCTTGTTTAAAATGCTCTGCCACTTTAGACAAATCTAGGCAGGGTGGTGGTGGCACACACCTTTAATCCCAGCACTCGGGAGGCAGAGGTAGGTCGATCTCTGTGAGTTCAAGGCCAGCCTAGTCTACAGAGTGAGATTCAGGAAAGTCACCACCCTACACAGAGAAACCCTGTCTCGAAAAATCAAACAAAATTATTAATAATAATAAAATAATAATAATAATAATAATAAATAAAATGCTTTGCCATTTTAGACAAATCTGAAAGCTCATTTGTAGCAATCACAATAATTGATCACTAGTGCATAAAGCACCTATTTAGTGTAAAATATTCTTAAAACTTACCTGACAGATATCCTTAATAAGTCCCAAAAGAATGAACCTGTTTGAGCTCATGGTTATTGATGATTTTCTGTGTCTACACTAACTCCATGTTGTTTTGTATTTTACTAAAAAAAAATGGGAGTATCTGGATCATAATGACTTTAAATTTACAACATGCGCTAACAAGGCCAATGACAAAACATCTTCTTCTAAATTGTTAAAATGAGATTTATACCCGAAAAAAACAAAGAATGAAAGAATAAAGTCAAAGATGAGCAAATTAACATTCTTGATTCCAGATACTTTTCATCTACGGAAACACTACCCACAAGAGAGTTTATCAAGACCAGCTTTTTGCAAACTCCATTAAATTCAATGAATGGATTGTGAAGCGTAAATTGAGCCCATTATCATTTCACATTTTTATATAACATTCATAATCACCGTGTTACATAAGAATGAGCTAACATTAACCAAAGGAACAATTTGAATTCACATATGCATGGAGAAGGGGACTCTGCTTGACAGACAAAGCTTCCTGTCCTTTTTGCAGCTCGCCCATGCAGCTTCTGGGTGCCAGTGAGCCCCACACTCTCCTATCAGCAACAACAGAGGGAAAGATTGAGGTAAACAAGCCCACTTCACTTCAACTTGACAGCTCTAAATAAAATTTTCTGGAGTTGAAAATGAGAAACTTGAGAGAAGATAATTGTGCGATGTATCCAGATTCAACACTGGGACACATTCACTGCTTTCCTTCTTGTTCCCTAATCTGCTGCAAAAGTTTCTTAAAATTACTCCATAGATAACTTTTAATAAGATATCTTGCCTAAAGAGCCTTAGGATAAGAATTGGCTCATTTTGTTAGATATTTCCTTTTCTCCCTTTCCACACTTTTGCCTCGAGAAATAACTCAGGTCATTGTGGGTAACCTCTGTAATCCACTAATGATAATCTATGACCTCTGCAGCAACTCCTAATTATCAGTGTTTAAATCAGAATTGATATGGCATATCATATTTTAAAATATTCAATCTTTTGTTATGTTATTTGTTATATTAGTTTTCTCAGTACTGGTTTTATAGCCAAATTATTATATTAGCTACAAACTAATATTATACAAACTATATTAGTGAGTGGAAAATAATATAGATAATGTAAACAATGGATTATAATGTAAGTCTTTGTCCTCCACCAGCTTCTCAAATTCAACAACCTCCTTCTGTGCATTCAGCAGGCACCACTCTGTGCTAACTTTCAACTCCCTCACATTACTTCTTTGCTTCTTTGGTGTTAGTTTTTTGAATTGTCAAAGTTGTACTGGAGGATATATTTTCTTAAAGGGAACTTCCATGTCTTCAAGAAAAGAACAGCATCTCTTGGTGCAGAAGACAGCCAGCATCAACTGTGTGCTCCAGTGGACAAGAGGACAGACAAATCAAAGTCTCCTAGCTGCTACAGGACACACTATTTAATTTTAATGTCTTTTCGTGTGTTTTATTTCCAACATTGTGTTTCCTTACTTTCTACACAAACTTAGAATATGTTTCCTCATTCTGTTCTGATCTCTTAAGGTGAGAGTCCTGGTGTGCTTGTGAGTTAAGAGATGTGTTCCCTCTCATTGTCATGGATATCCCATCATTTAATTTCTTAAAGTCATGCAAATATATAATTTCTAACATATGTTTAAATGCATTTAAGAAGTTCCATAGGCTGGCAAGGAGTGCATGCACTGCAGTCTATAAATCTTTCAGCACCAGACTATTAAAACTCAACATTTAATAAGATGATTATCTGCAAGATATTATAACTTTTCTTATGTAAATAACAATAATATCATGCCACAGTGTATTTTAATGAACATTGTGTATGCTGTGGAAATATGCCCTAATCTTATTTTATTATTCTTCAATGATTGCTGTAATGCAAATTGAAGAATACATTTAAAGTCGAACTGATTTAGTTATTAAACATACAGGAAAATTATGCACGGTGAAGTTGTGAAACCCGTAGTGCATGTTACAATCTGTAAAATTCCATTAAAATACCAGCTTTTCCTCTATAATACGAGGTAAGAGTACAGCCTTCTGGAATCTGATATCCAAATTTCCCATCATGTTATTGCCTTGCTTTTTACCTCTAATAGGCTGGTAGGTAACAGTCGCCTCTGGCATAGAATGCAGGATCTCGGTGAGTCCGGAAGCAGCCATTTTACACTAGTATCTCAAAGGAGAAAGATTCGTTTCCCTGGAATATTTTTGCTCTAAGCTGAAGGGATTGTTTTTGTCTGTTTGTTTCCCCAGTGACGGCTGGGCTGACAGGTATGACGTGACAGATGGGTATCAGCGAGAAGCTGTCGGTGGAATTACCATCAAGCTCCAGTCTCCCGATGTCAAGTGGTTTGATGATTATTATCTGAAACTCCGGCCAGAAACAAACCTCAGAAACCCTTGGTTTCAAGAATTTTGGCAGCATCGCTTTCAATGCCGGCTGGAAGGGTTTGCGCAGGAGAACAGCAAGTACAACAAGACTTGCAACAGTAAGCCGATGTGTGGTTTCATTTAAAGTGGATAAGGCTAAGGCTCCAGTTTGTGTGAACTGTGTCATGGGGATACTGACCATCATTTGTCAGTGAGGAGAACTCTTCCATAAATAGAGTGGGTATTGCCACTTAACGGCGATAAACAGGTTTTATTCTCACTAACAAAAACATAGCTGAGCAAGTGTTTACTCTATTGAGATTTAAAATAATTAAATTACCGCTATTTATAGCATTCAAAAAATTGAATGTGTTTCTGTAAGGCAGTGTGCTAGAAACATCACATAAATTAGCTCCAGAGTGAAACTACTCTTGACATCTCTGAAGGCAGGGAAGCTGCACGATGCATTTCTATCACCTTGAATAGTTAGCAAGGTTATGGCACATATATCTAAAGAATGAGTGAATAAAGGTCAAAGGGAAGACTTGTTTCCTGCTCCTACAAATAGACCAGAAATAGTAACAGGAAGTTTGAAGTGTTAATTACAATGTTTTAGGAAACATAACCTGACCAAAGCCATTATTCAGTCGTTAAGCAAGTACTTACAAGAGCTCAACAATGTGACAAATCGTTGCCTTAGTTAAAAGAGTACTAAGATATGGAAGGCTCATTCCTGTTTTCAAAATTTCAGTATCTTATAAGTGAGGTAATACTGCTGAGAAAAACTGCAATTCCGTGTCGCCAATGTTGTGAGTGATACAAGGTTTAGGCAAAAGATTTGGTTATATGTAATGCATCCTGAGATCCTTGATTTTAATAGCCAGGCAGAGCTAAAATTAATATGTTGGTCAGTTTCACCAAAGTCTGTTAAAATTGATAATGAATTTGTGGAGAATGACTTATCTCAGACTGTGCAATAAGAACCAGGCATAAATTTGCAAAGAAACTGAATATCACAGTTACTGGACTGCTTTCATTCATCTTGTGAGAACACTAGTTTGTGTCAGCCTTTATCATTATAACTCAAGACGATGCCAGCCCACAGACAGGTTGCCACATCCCTGCATCAAAATAAGGAAAACAATGAGTTAATCAACCAGTCTCCTTTAGGTAATGTCCATCCTGAGTTTTGCTATCAATTTATTCTTTTCATGAAATGATGAAGACAATAGAGATGGTTTGTGCTTGCTTGCTCTATCATTATTTGACGAAACAAGAACATAGTCACTTTATTGATTCTTATTCAGATAGTGAGGAAGGGAAGGTGCATTACCAAAGGTTTCTACTGCTGTGATAAAACACGGGAACCATAGAAACTTGGGGAGGAAAGAGTTTATTTAGCATATACTTTGATATCAAAGTCCTTCATCAAAGGTTATCAGGGCAGGAACTCAAGTCAGGAACCCAGAGGGAGCAACTCATGCAAAGACCATGGAGGAATGTTGCTTACTGGCTTCCTCAGTCTGATAGCTTACATACCCCAGGAATACCTACCTAGAGAAGGCATTAGCCACAGTGAGCTGGGACCTCCCACATCAATCATCAATTAAGAAAATGCACCATAGGCTTACCCACAGGCTAATCTGATATGGAGGTGCAGTTTCTCAAGTGAGGTTCTCTCTTCCAAAATGACTGGATTGTGTCAAGCAGACATAAAGATAGTCAGCACAGAAGGAAAGCTGCAGTGTAGTACATTGTTTTGGTCAATGAAACCCCAAAGCCACAGAAGCATGGGCTAACAGTATGTTTGCTTCTCTGCTATTTAATTTCCTGTTGCTTCTTGCCTAAATCTGCAAAGGATTATTTATTTCCTTTTCTTTTAAGTTTTCATTTGAGCATAGGCAACATTTCCACTGACCCTTCACAATTTTAATTTTTATTGCTAATTTTATTTTGACACTTCTACACTCTTTTAGAATGACCCACTCCTTTCCTCACTGGGGATTTGGGGTGGATAGATCTCTCTTCTCTTTCTGTTCTGTGCTTGCGGACATATGGCTATGCAGTGACTTTGGCAGAGTGACAGAGAGGAACATGGTTGTACTCTCAGCTCCTGAGCCCATTTCCTGTGCTTTCTATAACTCTTAATATCCTTTTCTTGTAGCTGAAAGTTTTCCTGTGTCCCACCTTGTCTGCAGCTGCTCAGACACAAGTAAACACACAGAGGCTTATATTAATTAAAACTGCTCAGCCATTAGCTCAGGCTTACTACTGACTAGCTCTTGCACTTAAACCTAGCCTATTTCTGTTAATCCATATGTCGCCACATGTTCCATGGCTTTACCTGTGTGCCATTACATACTGTTCCCTGGGTGGCGGGCTGGAGTCTCCTGACTCAGCCTTTCTCTTCCCAGAATCCTCTTTGTCTGCTTATTATGCCTATACTTCCTGCCTGGCTACTAGCCAGTCAGCATTTTTTTTAAACCAGTGTACAAAAGCATTATTCCACAGCATTTTCTCCCTAAAAACACTTATTTTTCAATCTACTTCCTTTATCTGTTGCTGCATTTATCATGCAACAACTTAAATATCAGCATGGATCATCCCTAGCTCTGTCGTATCTGAGTAATTTCTAGACCAATGTTCAAAATTCTTACCTTACACACACCAATTTTTGAAACTGTGTGACAGGACATCTCTCCTTCTTTGTAACCTTTGCTTCCTTTGTCAGCATTTCCCCACACCAAAGTAAACATCTATCCATTTCATAGGTAAGCTGTTTCATCATTTGTGCTTATGCTACCTTTGGGTAGAGGGGGGCTCACCTTTTGAACTGCAAGTTGCTGATATAGTTACTTCTTCACGCAGAGTCATTCACTACAAGGGGAACAGCAGCCTCATCATCATCCACATGGGAGCAGCTGCAGTCTCAAGAATTCTTTCCTGTTGTGTTATACCAACACATACAAAGAATTTCTATCTTTTCATCATCATGTAAACATTTTGTAGTCATCCTTCTATAGACTCCTGTATTTTTCAAAAAGGCTTCCTTGTTTATCTTTACTTTTCCAAATTCCTAGATACCTTGTATCTATAGCAAATATTCAATAAACATGATAAAACAAATATCATTTTATTTCTCTTAGATCCCAGTAGTATCACAATAACCTCCCAATCTGAAAATTAAAACTGAGTGGTTCACTGAAGGGGAACAGGTTAAATTTCTTTTTTCTTATT
>CABHPH010132104.1:11055-43805 GCA_902168325.1 Peromyscus nudipes | reverse complement strand
TGTGTGTGTGTGTGTGTGTGTGTGTGTGTGTGTGTGTGTTTGTATATATGTATATGTTTATATATATACATATATATATATTCAAATTTTTCTTTGGACCAGCAGATCAAAAAATAAATAAATAACACAGAGACTTATTAGCTGTGAAAGCTTGGCCTTAGCTTAGGCTTGTTTTTTAACTAGTCTTAAAACTTAAATGAACCCATTTCTATTACTCTGTGTTCTGTTACATACTGTCAACCCTTCTTTCTTAGTATCTCCATGAGTATCTCTCGTGCATCTAGGTTACTCCTCCTACTTCATCTCTCTGCCTGAAAGCCCTGCCTATACCTCCTGCCTAGCTATTGGCTGCTCCGTTTTTATTACATTAATCACAGCCATACTTCTTCACATAGTGTACAATATCTTAATACATATATCACAATTTTGCCTGGATGCCATGAAGCAAATGGTTTTGTTTGACTGTATGCATGTCATAACGATGCACCTAGACTACCCCAATAAGGCCAAAGAATCATAGGGTACATCCTCTGAAGTTTGAGTAAAAATGAATCTTTCATGTTTCATGAGTTTAATGTTATTTTGTCACAGTGGCAAAAAAGTGATCAACCTAGTATACACATACATATCATCATCAATTTTACAATTTCAGTGAAACAAAAATTAATTTATAGAAAAAAGTGTACAAGGACATATGGACAGGGAGCCACAGATGAGAAAAATAAAACAATATATGAGAAGCAGCCACACAAGTAACAAGTGACAAAGGTTGTCAAGCTGCCCCCTGTCTGAACAGTTTCCAGTTGTCTGCTTCCTTTCAACCCTTCAAGGCACCCTTTCTCCTTTTCAGATGGATGGCCTCTTTTCTGAATAGTTCAAGAGCACTGCAGAAGCTTCTCAGATTTCAATAGAAATGATTAGCGTTTTGTTCCACATCTCTTAAGACATGTAAGCTGGGAGGGGATGTTAAAAAGAGGACTATTATAAATTGTGAAACGATAACCAAGCAATCCCAAGCCGTTACTATCTAGACAAGGGTCTGCCCTCTCTACTCCTGTGGGAAGGGGGGTTTTCTTCTCAGAAAACATGTGCGGGAATCTGTACTGGGCCCAAAAAAGCTTCTATAATGAGAAGTGACTGGCTTCCTTAGACTCTTGTTCTATATCCCAACGACATGAAGCACAGTAGACCAAGCAAAACTGTGGAATACTGATGAGTCTACCAATTACTGTGTGTAACGATAACTGGTAATGTACTACATGTTGTAGCAGGGCCCATTGTGTATAGTATTTTTAAGAATTCATCAATACACAAAATTTTTCAATCTGTTTTATTTAAATAATAGTTTTTGAAATTATAATATAATTACATTATTTCTTCCTTTCCTTTTCCTCTCTCAAGCCCCCCCCCACGTACTTCTGTGTTCAGTTTCAAATTTATAACCTCCTTTTTTTAATGGCTGTAACAAGTATACAGATATATGTATACACACACACACACACACACACACATACATATATATATATATATATATATATATATACCTATACATATCCCTAAATATATAAATGTGATCTTCTCTGTTCATACAATGTTTTATATGATCTCAGGGGTGACCACGTAGTATTGGATAACAAACTGATGGGATGGCTTTTTTTTTTTAAATATTTCTAAGTATGAATGTTTTGACTGTATGTATTTAAGTGTGCTGTGTGAGTGCCTGGTACCCTCAGAAACAGAAAAGGGCATCAGATATCCTGCAACTGGAATTATCAAAGGTTGTAAATGACATGTGCATGCTGAGAACTGAACCAGAATCTTGAAAGTCCAGCAAGTACTCTTAAAAGTTGAGGCATCTCTCTAGCCCACTCTCAATCACCTTTTAATGTCAAATTTTTAAATTTAAAGAAAAATTATCAGAAATCATCAGATATTGAAAATACTTCAAACACACAAAAAAGATAATCAAAAGCCACAGTAAAAAGACTAGTAACTCATTTAAGTATTTTATTTATGTTATCTATATAATCTAGTAATTGGGAAAATTATGTGATTGGGACATAACAGCACATATTTAAATCATTTCATTCATACAATTCAGAGAAAGATAGTTCATATTTTCTACTATTAAAAACTGCACTACAATAATATTCATTGTGTAGATTATAGTCATTATGATCTGCTGGAATAATGACTCATAAAAATATTTTTTTCTGTTTTGACAAGTTCATGTTATTCATTACTGAATGATGTGTGGAGTGGTTCTGTCAGCTTTGCCTATAATGTGCATTATTTTCGTTTGTAGTCAGTAAATTGACTGGCAGACAACCCCAGAGAGAGGGACTGAGAATATTTATTGCTTGCTCTGCCACGGTCCATCACTGAACTTCATCCTTCAATCTTCTGTGACATGACAACGCAGAGAAATTCCACTAAATGATGCTTCATTATTAGCTTCTTTTTCACTTTGGATATTTTTGCTATTAGAAGTAGATATTTCGTATCCAGAGGGCCTAGTCCAGTCCCATGGGGGCTCCACAGCCACCAGTCCACAGTTCATGGGCTTCCACTAGTGTGGCCGGTCATCTCTGCACATTCTCCCATCATGATCTCGACGACCTGCGGAATCTCTCCTCTCTCTCATCAGTTGGATTCTCGGAGCTCAGCCTTGTGCCTGGCCATGGATCTCTGCATCTGCCTCCATCAGTCACTGGACAAAGGCTCTGTGATGACAGCTAGGTTATTTGCTATACCGGTCACCAGAGTAGAGCAGTCCAGGCACCCTCTGGACCACTGCCAGCAGACAAGGTGGGGTCAACCTTGTGGATTCCTGAGAGCCTCGCCAGCACCCTGCCTCTTCCTATTCCCATGATGTCCTCATCTATCATGGTATCTTCCCCCCTGCCCTCCCACTCTGTCCCTGTCCCAGCTTGACCCTCCCATTTCCCTATGTTCTCATCCCCCACTCCTTACCCTCTGCCATCCCCCCACATCCAGTCTACTCATGTAGATATCATTCACTTCTCCTTCACAGGGTCATCCATGTGTCCCTCCTAGGGTCTTTCCCTGCTAGCTAGCCGCTCTGGAGTTGTGGGTTGCAGTCTGGCCATCCCTTCCCTCACATCTAGTATCCACTTATGAGTGAATACATACTATGTTTGTCCTGAGTCTGGGGCACCCAGGAAGGAGGATCGGGATCTGTCCCTGGTACATGGGCAGGCTTCTGGGAATTCGGGGCCTATGGTGTGAAGCCTTGCATAGCCTTGGTGCAGTGGGAAGAGTCTTGGACCTGCCTAGGCTCAGTGTGCTGGACTCTCCTGACTCCCCGTGGGAGACCTTTATTTGGGTGATATGGGGATGCGGGGTGGCTTGGGAAAGAGGGCTGGGGGGTGGGAGGAGGGAGGAATGGGGAATCTGTGGATAGTATGTGGAGTGAGTAGAAAATTTCTTAATAAAGAAAAATGAAAAAAAAAGAAGTAGATATTTATCTCATTACCTTCTATGGTTCTAATATCCTATAACCTATTTCTGCTTCAGTTTTCTTTCCGCTTTAATAAGGAAAAGGGGACACATTTCAACATAATTAAGAACGCTTTTCCCTGAAAAAATTCCCCATTATTGTCAAATGGTAGATGATGTTTATGACTTTGACATTAAATTCACATCACAGTTTTTCCATAACAAGGTTTTTTTACACATTTTGGTCAATGTTTTAATGGATGAATTTTCTAGTGGTGTGTTTTGCGTGCTTCAACCATAAGCATGAGCTTGATCATGTTTGGAAAGCCAGACTAATTTATTTTCATTATGATTTTGAAATTCAAATAAATAAATTCTGGAAGTTAAAAAAATTACTTGGTTAAATATCTTTAAAATTTCCCACAAATATAGATCGTCATGCCATGCTGGTCACTATAGTTTGTGGGCATTATAACTGATTCGTTGTTTGCCATATGGGAAGCTTTCATGTCACCTTCTGTAATCATGAAAACTAATCCCCTGAAAGATGACTTTGACTGCTAATTTGGTTTTGTTCTCCTGGGCTCTGTGTCTGAAGTCTATGATATATTCAGCTAGAGGGATATACCTTGTACTTCTAGGGTACAACCAAGGGCAATCAGTCATATCCTGTAATGTATGGTAGTCTTTTAGATAGTCCTGACTCAAAGAGGGGTTTCTCATGCTTGGCATTAGGGCTTTCGCTAGATAGTTCATGACTCTTCTGGGGACCATTTTCAGCCCAGATAGAAATATTTCATTTAAACTGTACATGTATACTTATACACTAGCTTGAAGTTTTTCAGACATGCTTCCTGTTATTTTACCTCCTCCCCCACCACATTCCTCTGTATTTACCTGCCTCCTCCTTCATTAGAACCTCCACATTTTACCCATTCACCCCAATCATTTTTACTATGATTCTCTCCTCTCTATTATTTGTCAACTAATAATTCCATTTTAATTTCCTTGTTTGTGAAATTATTCTAGGTTATAAGCTTATATCCAGTGATTTGGAACTAGGAACCCCAGACATGAAAGAATATGTGTCTGTCATTCTGGGTCCGGGTTAGATAACTCAATATTATCTTTTCTAGTCCTAAAAATTGCATGATTTCATTTTTCTTTATGGCTAGTCAGTATTATATAGTGTATTTACACCACATTTTCATTATCCATTAATTAGATAAAAATATTTATTTTTTTATATTTCTTAGCAATTGTAAATTGAATAGCAATGAACATGGGTGTGCCAGCATCAGTGAAGCAGAATAGCTAATACATTGTCTAGCTCATGTGTCAGGAAACAGTAGAGCTATGTCATATGGTAAATTTATTTTTGCCTTCCTGGGGATTCTCAACAGTGACATCTAGAGTGGCTGTGCCAGTTCACAATCATACCAACGGTGAACAGGTTTCCCTTTCCCCTCAGCTTCTCCAGCCTTTGTGGTTAGTTGTTTTGTTGAGTTTGGAATTCTGACTGAGGAAAGATGAAATATCAAAGTTGTTTGGATTTGCATTTCCATAACTGTAAGAGACAGCGAACATTCTTTGAGATACATCTTAGCCATTTTTAGTTTATTTGAAAACTCTTGGTTCTGATTCTAGGCCCATTTCCTTGAATGGATCTTTATTTCTTTGAATCTATTTTTTGTTTTGAGTTTTTTATATAACTAGATATTGATCCTCTGTCAGATGCATAGATTGCAAAGATTTTTTCCCATTCTGTGTGCTTCCTCTTCACTTGATTTGTTGTTACTTTAGGGGTGGAGAAGATTTCTGGTTTTATTAGGTCTTCTTAATTGTTGGCCTTAATTACTTGGCAAATGGAGTCCTAGTCAGAAACCTCATTCCTGCAGCTCTATCATGTAAGGTAATGATTATGTTTTCTTCTTGCAGTTTCAGACTTCATGTTTAATTTTTGATCCATTTGGAATTAATTTTTGCAAGGTGTTAGATATTTGCCCAGTACCTTTGTCAAAAACGCTTTCTATTCTGGAGTATATGTTTTTGGCATCTTTGTCAAATATTAAATGAATGAAGTTACATGTTCTCATGATTCAGTTTTTTTTTTTTATTTTGTTCCATTTGTTGCTGAGTCCAGCCTCAGCTCAAGTTCAGGTCTTGAGTTGGGGAAGGGGTGTTGGTACAATGAAAAATTCTGACCACTAAGCAGATCGCAATTAAGTGTCTCTGAATAGCTCAGGCCATCTTTATTTACACTTAATCAGAGTTTTGTTTTTTGTTTTTTTTTTTTTTTACCCGTGTTACATGAACAACTTTATTTTTGGCTTCTCTTTTCGGTTAAAAAATACATCATAATTTAAGGAATACATTGTGATCCTTATGAAAGCCCCCATTGTTCCCTTTTATGCCTCTTCAAATATACCTTCCCACCCCCTACATAACCTTATTCTAGACATAGAGTTCAGCACTTTTGCAGACTTAGTTAACTATGGAGTCAGACACATCCTGCTCTTGCTGCACTTATATCAGCGGGCAGCTACTTGCGGTTACAAAGTTGAAAAGTAATAGACATGGGTACAACGTTCTAAGTGAGAGCAACAATATTTAAACCCAGACAGTTCTTTCATGTCTGCAAGATATTTTTTTATACAGTTCCCTTTTCTACAAGAGGGTCTCTCATGCCTCAATCTCTCTGTGAAAGACTGACTTTGATAAGGCACTCTTTTTTTTTCATCTCACTATATCAGAATTCCTCCACCAATATAAGTTCCTGATTATGGCAAAGATGGATCTATTTTTCCCACATTTTGCATTGTATTCTTTCCTCTTGTAGCTTACCAGATCCTGACAATGATTCTATGTTTGGTGTCCAGGAAACTTATTCCCAACAGTTGGCACTCTGTGCATTCCTGAGACTTTTTCTCTAGTCTGTGTATGTATGCCTTATGCATCTCCTTTCCAGAACTTTGAGCCATGGCTAATGTTCCAAGTCTTGTTTCCTCATATGTACCTAACTATCTCTATTGAGTCAGAAAAGTTCCCAGGATTAGGATTTGCAGTTAGTCATTGCAGATAAGACCACCCAAAGAATCACCAATATAATGAGAGAGAAAGGAGCCTATAAGCTGCACGAATTTTACAAAGTCCTGTGCTGTCCTGTGGACTACTGGTCATTGTTAAGTGAGAGTCCATTTCCACAGGTGCCTTGCCTTGAGGAAACACATTGGACAGGTTCATATGCTGATAGGAGGCTGCATGGCTCCCAACAGTTAATTTGCTTGCTTTGTCTAGTACCATATTTTTTTTTTATCACTGTGGCTTTGTAAAATTATCTTTTGATCTGGAATGCATATTCCTCTAACATTCCTATTTCTGCTTAGGATTGCTTTGGATATGCAATGTCTTTTGTGGTTCTATATAAATTTTAGAATTTTTTCAATTTCTTTAAAGAATAAAATGGAATTTGATTGGGATGCATTAAATATGTCACTTTATTGGTTTATTGCCATTTTCATATTATTAATTCTATAATTCCATTTATTAGTTTGTAATGTCTTTCCATATTCTAATGTCTTTTTCAGAGGATTAAGGTAGATTGATGTGTTTCATTGTAAATGTCCTTTACCTCCTTGGTTATGTTTATTTCAAAATATTTCATTTAATCTTTCTTTCTTTCTTTCTTTCTTTCTTTCTTTCTTTCTTTCTTCTTTCTTTTTTCGTTATTTATGATTCTCTCATGTAGTACATCCTAACCACAGCCTCCTCTCCTTTAACTCCTCACAGTTCCGTCTGATCTCTGTTCTTCCATATATCAATTACTGTAGCCAGAAGTTTTCTCCGGTCCCACCTGGCCCCACGGTCCCATAACCGCTTATAAAATAATCACTTAATATTATTTACAAACTGTATGGTCTATGGCAGGCCTTTTGCTAGCTAGCTCCTCACTTCCCACAGGCCAGAGTAGCTTCTTTATCAACCAATCACAGCAACACATATTCACAGAGTACAGAAAGACATCCCACAGCACTTCCCCTTTTTTGTCTAATCAAAAAGGAAGGTTTTAATTTTAACATAGTAAAATTAAATATAATTGAATAGTTTAAGTAAGAATTATAGTTTCAGCTGGGCGGTGGTGGCACATGCCTCCCAGCACTCGAAATTTTATGTGACTTATTATTTTTTTTAACTTCTTTATTTTTTAAGGACTTTACTTTCTAAGTTTTAATTTAGTTTTCATACTCTCTTTCTTTTCTCCCCCAAACCTATGTATGTTTTTAAATACACTGTAACCCATTTAGAGTTTTTTTGTTTCCTGTTTGGATCTGTCTTTACTGAGCATCTGTATTGTTCTCTGATTGCATGATATGGATTTTAAACTGCTATGCCAGTCTCCCATATGCTCTGCTCAGTGTATGGTGGTAGCACATGGCAGTTAGTGGCTTGCTCCTCCCCACTTGGTTCCCTGAGAGCTTAGCCTCTTTCGGGAGGTACTAGTGGGAGTCATATTTACTGCCCCAGCTCTGGGAAGTTGTTGGGTCCATGCTCTCACCAAGTAGCATGCCGCCCCTGCTCTTAAACCCCATTTAAGTGTTGGCTAGCAGGGACTCTGAAAAGAGCTCTGCCCATGTTATCCTCTGTTTGTCATTAGTACCAAGCCAACCTGAGCAAAGATGACTATCAGGAATCCGAGTGTGGCTCCATTTGTGTTTGTGTAGAAACATTTTTTAAGCTTTATTAGATCTTAATATGGAAATTCCAACCCCACATTGGAATGCCGTTTATAGACAGACTTTTCTGTCCTCCCAGCCAGCTCCCAAATAACCATACAGAGCTTTAATAGTAATTATAAATGCTCAGCCAATAGCTTCGCCTTGTTTCCAGCCAGCTTTTATAACTTAACTCATTTCTTTTCATCTATGTGCTGTCCTGAGGCTTGTTTACCTCATCTATGAACTTCTGATGTTGTTTCTTCTGCATCTGGCTCTCAACTCCTCTGACTCAGCCCTTATTCTTCTTCCCAGCATTCTCTCTGAACCAAAAATCCTGCCTAGCTATTGGCCAATCACCTTTTTATTAACAATGAGAGCAACATATTCTCACAGTGTTCAGAAGGATTATATCACAGTACATGTTATTTTGTTGTCATTGTTGAGTGAGTGTGTGTTTCCCTTCTTTTGGTTTTTCTAGTGTGAGATTATTTTACTATTATTGTTTTAATGGATATAGTTAAACTCCTTAGGTTAGAGTTTTCTTCTGTAGGGCTGGATTTGTAGTTAGATATTGATTAAATTTGACTTTATCAGGGAATATCTTGTTTTCTCCAACTATAGTTATTAAAAGTTTTGTTGAGTATAGTAGTCTGGTATAGCATTTGTGATCTCTTGGAATCTACAGGACACTGGTCCAGGCATTTCTGGCTTTTAGAGTCTCCCTTGAGAAGTTGCGTGTCAAGATGGACAGGTGATGCATGCCTTTAATCTCAGCACTTGGGAGGCAGAGGTAGATGGATCTCCAGGAGTTTAAGATCAGCCTGGTTTACAAAGTGGGTTCTAGTAAAGTCAGGACTGTTATACAGAGAAACCTTGTCTTGAAAAAAAATGCAAATACAAAAATAAACAAAAAAGAAAAGTTGGGTATAATAATTCTAATAGATCTACCTTCCTAAGTGCTGGCGACCAGCCTCAGCAGTTTTGAGGGTCTCAAAGGGCAGGGATGTCTGGCAGGCACAAGAAAAGACTGGGACACAAGAGTTGGTGCAAACTTGTCAGATCTGAGCAAAGTCAGCCTGGGAGGAGGAGACTGGACCTGCCTGGACTGAATCTACCAGGTTGAGCTGAATGCCCAGGGGAGTCCTTGCCCTGGAGGAGATGGGAATGGGGGAGTGGGCTGGGGGAGCGCAGAGGGGGTGGGAGGAGGGAGGACAGGGGAATCCGTGACTGATATGTAAAATTAAATCAAATTATAAAATTAAAAAAAAAAACTTGTCAGATCTGAAGATGTGTGTCTTCTCTGCCTTCTCCATATCTGACTCAACCCCAGTCTGTCATTGTAATACTACAAGGAAATAGGGGATGAGAAAATTCAACAGGGGATTGGGTTCTTCACAGTAGTTTCAGAAGTTCTTTTTGGAAATCAGCAAAGTGTACCCCATGCCCCTTGATTGCACATAGAGGTTCCCAGGCAGAAAGCCAAAGGATACCAGCTTATTCTTTCGCAGGTTAATAATCATCAGAACATCTGAGCTAATCACCCCAGAGGCCATCTACTTGCGGTTTCTCAGAAAGCACAGAAGTACAAGCAGTGGTTTAAGTACCAGACTGCCAGCTTCCTCTCAGCCTAAGTCCTTCTTCATCTCTCTGTAATTCGTCCAGTTGTCTTCTGACCAGTTCCGGACAACTCTGGTCTTCTGTCCTATCTGTCTGTCACTCCATCTACAGTTCTCTGCCACCAGCCTTCTGGTTTTCCCATGACCTGCATGACAGCTTTAACCCCTGCCGTTGTCACATCTCAGCATCATTTCTAATGTCATGGGAACCACCGCAGGAGAGAGAGAAAATCATAAAGAACAAACAGAGGAGGAGGATCACAAGAACCAGTGACAGCTGGATGGGTGAGAACGTGACATGCGTACTCCATAAAGTCTGCCCTCGGGACACAGGGTGGTTTTCTCCCTGGCCCACAGAAGGCAGCCTTAGTAGAATTATCCCACGGGGCAGGCCCGGAGGGATTGGTGTCCTCGTTCTTGATTACCTCCAGAACAGATTCCGCTGGCAACACATCTGGCTTTTCATATGCTGCCGTCTCTGGCACATAAGTTCCTTACTCTTTTTCCCTTTGAGCTTTTAATTTTCTTTCTTTGCTCTGTATGTTTGATTACTATGTGACAAGTGGACTTTTTCTTCTCACCCAATCTATTTTGTGTTCTGAATACTCCTTGCACCTTTATGGGCATGTTCCTCTTTAGGTTAGGAAAATGTTCTTTTATGATTTTGTTGAAAATCTTTTCTATGCCTTTCAGCTGGGATTCTTCTTCTGCTATTCCTTTTATTCTTTAGGTTTGGTCTTTTCATGGTGTCCCAGGTTTCCTCAATGCTTTGTGTCAGGAATTATTTTAGATTTAACATATTCTTTGATAACTGTATCTATGTCTTTGATCACACCTTCAACTCTTGATATCTTCTCTTCCATCTGTGTATTCTATTGGTGATGCTTACATCTGTCAGTAGTTCCTTTTCACTTACCTATATTTTTCATTTCCAGAATTCCCTCAGTTTGTGTTTTCTTTATTGCTTCTATTTTCATATCTTCAATAGTTTTATTCATTTATTTCCACTTTTTTTTCTTGGTTTTCTTGAAGGAGTTTATTAAACTGCTCCAATTATTCATGTCTTTTCTTCAACTTCTTTAAGGAATTTATTTACTTGTTCACAAAGGACCTCTACAATCTTCATAAAGTTCACTTTAAGATCTTTTTTTACTGTGTTCAGCTATGTTGGAATATTCAGAGCTTACTGTAGTAGGATTGCTGGGCTTTGGTGGTAACACATTGATGTGGCTGTTGTTGATTGTGTTCTTACCCTGGCTTCTAGGTACCCAGAATTGGGCTGATTATAATTCTACCTGACAATTTCTGGGTTTGTCCTGTTGGGTGGATATTTTGTTCCTTGGTTTCTATTTTCTTTCCAGTCTTCCAGCCTGTGTGGCCAGTAGTTAGCCTGAGTGGGACATGGGTGATTGTCTCCACCAAAGTTCAGGGCTGGACTTCTGGTGGTGGGTGTAATGTCATGTTGAGCACAGGGTGACCACCTAAGTTGGGAGCTGAGATGATAAAGGAAGTGGGGATTGAGGATAGTGTCAGTGGGAGGGAGGGTCACTGAGAGGATGCCAGAGGTCTATTGGTAGCTTCCTGCCTAGAGTTATGGTGGCCTGGTTGGTCTCTGATCCAGCAGGGAGTCTCTACCTGAGTTAGAGGCTGGGACTTTTTTGGGGGATAGTGTTTTGGAGAGGACATTGAGAGAGTGGAGTAGGTCTATTGGCCAGCATGGTTGGGCATGGGGTGTTTGCCTGATGGAACTGGGGGTGGGTGAGGGCTGTGGTGGCTGGCTTATCTGGTTTTCTGGCAGGCATAGCTTATGGCTGGGAAAGGAGTGTCTGTCAGAGGGAACAGAAAGAGTGGGAGAAGCTATTTTGAATAGAAGTCTGTATATGAGCTCTCTTTCCTTATGTTTGTTGGTGGAGTATACAAGAGCTACTGATTTGTACAAGTTTATTCTGAATCCTGAAATACTGCTTAAATTATTTATTGTTTTTCAAAGTTTCGTTTTAATTTTTCAATTTGTTACATGAAATATCAGGCCAGTATTTCAAGTGGGAGAGAGAAAGATGTGGAGAAATATACACAAAGTCAATAAAAAAACAAGAGTAGAAAACACCACCAAATAGCAGACACACAATGAATGCAATCCACACACTCCTTTCAATAATACCTCTAAATATTAATGGCCTCGATCCTCTAACCAAAAGTAAGAGACTGGATAAAATCCATCCATCGGTTTTTTAAAAGAAACATCTTAGTTTTGAAAATAGGCACAGCTTTAGAGTAAAAGGATAGAGAAAATACTACAAACGAAGTCTCTAATACATCACCAGCCTTTAATCTGGCAAAATAGAGTTCAAAGTAAAACTAACGAGAAGAGATTAAAAAGGGTATATCATTCTAATCAAGGGAACAGTTTACCAAGATGACATTACCTTAAATATATGTGGACCAAACTCTGGTGCACCCAATTTCATTTCAAAAAATGTACTACTGGACTTGAAGAAACAAGATAATATTAACCTTTAAATATTAGGTGATTTCAATGTCCCACTTTTTCTGAAAGACACATCATCTGGAGAAAAATTAAGGGGAAAAACAATAGAATTAAACAACATCATATATCAAATAGACTTAACATAGTGTTTCACCCAAGCACCCAAACAAGCTTCTTAGTAGCATGCAGAGGCTGCTGTATGATAGAGCATATCTTGGTAGCCCACAGTCTTTAATAAGATATCTACATCAAACTGATCCCTGAAAGCATCATGAGGAAGAGAAGTCTGAAAGACTGTAAGAGCCACAAGCAGTAGATGACTCCATGGAAACAGTATATTCTAGGCTCAGCATGCCTGATTTATATATGAATTCAATGAGAATGCAGGTTCAAACAAGATAAAGTTTCAGCACTGAGATGGGGGAGTGGACACAGGGTCCCAAGATTAACCAAGAAGCTATTTGAAAATGATAAATGTTTGCAAAAGGAAAATCAGTCTTCTACAATGAAGTGACACTAGGTATATCAACCATATTCCATGGCAGGCTCCATGCCTGGAAGTAGTTAGCCAAAACACACAAAAAATTATTTTATCTGTATGTGGGAATATTTTTTGTTTCATTCTGTTTTTAAATTGTTTGTTTTATTGTTTTTCTGTTTGTATGTTTGTTTTGATTCTGTTTTAGTTTTGTTTCTTTGTTTTGGGTTGGAGAGAGAGAGAGAGAGAGAGAGAGAGAGAGAGAGAACACAATGAATTTAGGTGGGTAAGGAAGTATAGTATATACAGTAGGATCTAGGAAGATTTAGGGAAAAAGAAAAACGTGATCAAAATATATTGTATAAAAATTAAATAAATGGTAGTTAAAAATATCATAAAGAGCACAAATAAATGACAATGATGCAACTCAAAGTTTTAGAAAAACAGAAGCAAACTAAATTCAAAACAAATCCATGGTAAGACCCAAACCAAAATTAGTGAAATAAATGCAAAGGAGAAAGAATAACCAAATCTAAGACATGCTTCTAGGTTTGTGGTCTCTGAAGGCTAACTTCCAGGAGGAGGAGACTTTATTTTCTAGTTTTTGTGCACATCAATCATTCCCATTTGGACAGTCAAGGAAGGCTTTGACCTCTTTTTTAGTCATTTCCAGGGGGCTGAGGCATTGAATTCTTTGGCATGGTTATCGTCATGTCAACAATATACATTTACCCAGGACTTCACTCAATTGGGAATTTCTCTGCTCCCTTTGTCTTCAGACTTTTCTATTATAACTCCAACACTTATTAATCGATCTTTCCTCATAAATCAAAGTTTCATCTTTCCTCATAAACCAAAGTTTCATAAACCAAAATTTCTGTCCTCCTGTACTATAGACCCAACTTCATGGACAACCTTAACATGCTATTTTAGTGAACAAAAGGATAACTCATTGAGTCTAATTAGTGTTGCCTATATGAACACAGGTACAGAGCCACCCACTAAAGCACAGACAATCTACCATTGGCCAGAACCTCTAAGGAAAATGAGTTTCTCTATTACAAATTGTTCTTCAGCTAAGAATGGAGCCACATGAGTCTCTCTCACACCCATATTGAGACAGTCAGTTTTTGACCTTGTGTAAGTATTGTACAGATAACCATAGTTCTGTTTATTCAGGAGTGCAAATGTCATGTCATCTCTAGATGACATTCCACAGAATTCTCCATTTCTGTCCTTTAGCTCATATATTCTTTCAGCCCCTTCTTCTACAATGATCTCTGAGGATGAACACCAAACAGTTACTATTTCTCAGCATCTTGACCCCATTATGAGTCTCTGTATTGACTGTTGCTCATTGCAAAAGGAAGTTTGTCTATTCCAAGGTTGAAAATACCACTTATGTATGGTTCTAAACAAAAACAATTAGAAGGCAATTTTGAAAAATGACCATTTAGCAAAGCAGTCAATTCTATTCAACTGCCCATGACCTCCTAATTCATGTAATTTTGACTAAGTTTTCAGGGTCAGGTACAAGTTCCTTTCTGGAGAACAATCCTCAAATTAAATGTGAAAATGTTTGATTATACTCATAATTGTCCAAGCCACTATTATATCATTAGGTAAACTTTACTTAGCATGTCAATATTGAAGCATGTAAGGTTTGGTGCTGGATTACTTCATTTATGTTTCTTCTTCCTTAGCAGACTGCAAAGCACATTCTCACACGATCTCTTTAGTACTGATAAAAATTATACAGCTCTATCTCAGTATAAAATTTTAATCCCAGGTATTTAATCTCTTCATATAACGTGTTCTACAATGCCCTTCCAATGTTATGGTGTCTTCTTTTCTCTTTTGCCATGGGCCCCTTAGAATTTCCTGAATATGCAGACACTCTGAAATTAAATATACAAAGCTAAACCTTTACAGCAAACATCTCCATATGAGATGGAGATTCAGTGTTTGTCTTTGTAGATCTGGGCCACTTCAGTCACATTTGTTAAATGTTGTGTATACACAGTGATTGTACTTTATGATTTAAATACATGCATACAACATTTAGTGTCCAAGTCAAAATAATTAGTATTCATTTCTCCTCACTTTCCTTTGTACTGGAGCCTTTATGTTTCTCCTCTCTAAGTAGTCACAAAATATATGATATACTATCTTGATAGAGAACATCACAGGACTATTGAACTAAATTTCCAATTTAGCAAGATTATGGGATACAAAACTAAGTTGCAAATGTTAATAGTAAACAGTAGAAAATTCAGATAACTATAGTACTATAAAACCAAACAGGCACACGTGTAACATAAGAGGGTAGCAATAGGGAAAATCCCCATAGTCAATATAATGGTATTATTATCACTCAGGAAGTTCAATCGTTGTGATGTCTGTTCTTCTAAAATTCATGTATAAGCTCAATGTGCTTATAATAACTCCAATAAAAATTCCACAGATTGTTTTCAAAGAGACTTGGCATTCTGAACCTAAATTTTACCTGGAAATCTGAGAAAATTTCATAAGAAGTAAAATCTTAATAATCTACTTCTCAGGGGCTCAAAAGAGAAACTACGAACAGCGAGATTTATTTTCAGGAAAAGAATCATAGGACACGGAACTCTTTAGTCCATTTCTTTCATCTTCTCAGTCTCTAGCTTTACAGTTATAAACCCAAACAGTCTTGCCCCTCCAGCCAGGTCACCAGACCTGAATTCCTGCAAGGTCATGAAGGCAGGTAAGAATTTTCCTCAGGCAGTGACCATCAGGCTTTCTTTTATAACCCAAAATGGGAGTGGTAAAAGAGGAGGTCAACTGAGTGCTAATGACTGGTTAGTATATCAAAAAGGGGATCTATGTGCTCAGTCTACATTCCTAGAAGTGGTTAGACAAGAAGTACGGGGTCTTAATAGAAGGAGGGTCTCACACTACATTGCACAAGAAATAAAGCTATCCGCCTGACCTAGGAGGCAGGTGTGGTTTCGTTTGGCCTTGGATGCTCAGGTCTGTTCTTAGAGAGTACAGAGGTATCCTGATAAGATACTTCCGTCCCTCCAAGGATGGCCCTGGCCAGATGCTGCTAATGACAGTAACTGCAGAAAGACCTGCAGTTAGGGATCCTGGCTGCGTTACTGCTCAGGAGGTTATCCAAATACTCCATAGTAGAAGGGAAATTGTGCCCAAAGAATGATGGAAAAGCTGCAATAGCACATGAGCAATTCAGAGTAGGAAACGGCTAAGAATCAGAAGCCAATATCACCAAGGGAAGGCCCTTGGCTTCTTCCAGGCGTAGCTTTGTGATGACCAGGTGAGATCCGACTTTATGTATTTTTTGTGGCTTGCAGCAAAAAACTATTGTAAAGAAAACAAAAGTGGACTTATTTAATATTTGATTTTAATGAAGTTACCAAAGGGAGTGTGAGATTTCTGTGGATTATAGATCTTAGTGATTAACTCTAAGTCACCAATAATGCATCAGTGTCACATCAAGGAAAGAGATAAAAACACTTCTCTGGGAGTCATTTAACTGAAATTAGGTCCTGATTTGAATTTTTATTTCATTGTTCCCTGTGTTTTCCATCGCTGTCTGTTGAATGAGTCCGAATCTCACTGTCTCTCTGTATCTGTGTCTATCATTGTGTGTCTGTGTATTCTTGTTTATGTCTGTTCCTAAAAATGTGTTTTGCTCATTCTATCTTGAGCAGCCCAGAAAGTATCATATGGGAAAGGAAGGGGATACTTTACAGAAATCTTTAACGAAGTTTTACAAACATATGTCACTGGCTCCAACTGATCTCAACTGACCCAGATAACAAACATCATTGTTTGTTAACCAATATCCACGAGTGCTTGCTTTCCACCTTATGGTAAACTTTAGGAAGCTGATTTCAGCTTCTGTATTTGCTGCTTTTAGGAAATGAAATTCACGCATCATCTGTGTCAGGGGCTGAAAGACCACATAATTTAAGATCACAGGTATGCGTTAGGCTATAAAAACTGACTACATGAGAAATCCAAGGCAAGTAAGGTTATGTCCTCTTGGCAGCATCCTCTTTATAGAAGGTTAAACAAACAGGCTGAGCACACAGTGGGGTAGAAGTCTTATGTCTTAAATGACTTCAAAATGTAGCTTATTAACTGTGGCTGTGTGGTCCAGTAAAAGTTCCAGTCTCTTTTTCCAAAATTTAAGAGTTATTTTTAGAATATTGAATAACAACAAGATTGAGAAAATTAAGGGAAAACATTTCATTCAGGCAGAGCTTGCACTCAAATAGTTACTTTAACTTGCATCCTTCTAGTCTGATAAATATTTAAAAATTGATAACATCAAATGCTGCGAATGATACTGTTTTCCGTATCATTAACTATAGAAAAAATAGGTGGAGGCATTTTTTTTTTCCATAAGTTGAGGTTATTTAGAAAAGTCACAGAATCTGTGGAGATGAGACAGGAAGTTCATTCTGGAGGGTCGGAAAGTGATTTCAGTATTAGTTACAGATAACTGCTACAGAGAATATTCAAAAGGTGTATGTATAGTGATTATAGACCTAGAACATTGAACTGTCCATTCTAGTGAAGTAAAGGCATAAATGTTCTGTTTCTGTGATTTAATTGTAGCACTACTGTGAAGAAATTGCTGCAATCCTTCACTAAATTCCCTCATGTTTGAGACTTCCCTGGGTCTATTCCATTTTCAGGTGCACGAGTTTTGCCCATGCTTCTGCTGTCAATACTGGATTTTCAGACTCTCAGTATGTAAAGATTCTAATCCTATTACAAAAATGGATTTACCTTAATCCTTGTATTATCAGGGATCCAATAACAGACTATACCTCCATAGGGCTCCCCATGCAAGGTGCTTGCTCTAGAGCTAGCAATCATTCAAGTTCATGTGTTTTCTCCATTTAGTTTTATTCTGGCAGAGCATCTCAAAAGCACCATCTTTTGATCCCATCTTGAAAACTAAAGATTTTTTCATTTTGTCCTGTGATAATTCAATTCTCTAGTGTTTTACTCGACCCAGATAGGATCCACAGAAGAATCAATTTGCTTTTGTAAACTACATTTCTCACTCAGCTTCTGGTCAAATCCTGAGCTTTAGGCGTCTCATAACTTGGCTGAACTGCTTCTCTTGAGTGCTTGCAGTAACCTTCAGGATGGGTCCTCACATGAATGGAACAGAATTTTCTACCATTCATCTCTCTAGCTTTATATCTCACAAATAAAATCACTCACTTTTTCATGTTCAATAATGTTTATTACATTAGTTCATTGAGATTTTTCTTAACCTACACAATAAACAATTTCAAACATAATCAGAAAGAATCTTAAAAACAATATTCATAGTTGGACATATTCCAAACATGGAAATAAAAATGGCCCTATCCTTTTGTTCATGACACTGCACTATCTATCAGTTTTAACTGCCTCTGATACTGTTTACATCACTCCTTCTCTACATCATGGTCTTTATAGTATCGGAAATTCTGTGATAACTGGAGAAATCTCATCAGCTCTGGCTGCAAATGTGAAGCATGCACACTTTCATTGTCTTTCCTTTCACATCACTTTTATAGTTTGAAAAATGTATTCCTTCTGAGTCTGAAACTTCATACAGCACTAGGTCATACAAAGAGTCATTTTCTGCCAATGATTTTATGTGAATTCCTGCCTTTGATTATTCCAGGAATGTTCTCTCCCACTGTATTTTCAGGTGAATACTCTGTGATTGATATATTATGCACCCCAATATAATAATCTGGGGGACAGAGAACAGAACAGCCACTCTATTAAAAATAGAGGTTAGGCAGTGGTAGCACACGCTTTTAATCCTAGCATTCCAAAGGCAGAAATCCATCCGGATCTCTGTGAGTTCAAGGTCACACTGGAAACAGAGCCAGGCATGGTGGCACACACCTTTAATTCCAGGATTTGAGATCTCATGTCTTGCTTGGGAAAGACACACACCTTTAATCTTAGGAAATAGTGGCAGGAAACAGAAAGGTATATAAGGCATGAGGACCAGGAACTAGAGGCATTTTTAAGCATTTAAGTTTTAGCAGCAATTCAGCTGAGATACATTTGAATGAGGACTCAGAGGCTTTCCGTCTGAGGAAACAAGATCAGCTGAGGAATTGGCAATGTGAGGTTGGATGTGGCTTGTTCTGTTTCTCTGATCTTTCAGCATTCACCCCAATATCTGACTTCCAGGTTTGTTTTTATTAACAAGACCTTTTAAGACTCTTGTTACAATACTCTGATGGTTTTCTTTTCTTTCAGAGTTGTAGCGAAGCTTGTAAATTTTATTCAAGAACTAACATTATTTTGTTTGGAAAATAATGACTTCCATATATAGAAATGTCAGAGATGCACAGCTGTATGAAATGTCTCCAATTTTATAATATTGTTTCAGAATGAGGCATACTGTTTTAGAATTTTGTTAAGTTTAAAAAGCTCTGTTTAACAATGCCTGCAAAGGTATTAAGGCTTAGTGAAATTATCAGCATCCTTTCTTTCGCAAATTATACTCTCTGGAACATTTATTGACTCCCACCTCTTAATAATTGGATACATACACACATGCACGCACACACACGCACACACACACACACACACACACACACACACATAGGTATTATTGTCTTTGCTTTCATACAAGTGTAAACATTTCTGGATAAAACGATGCATATGAATATATACTCTTAGAAGTAGTATCAGTTTCTCAAAGTTAGTTTCCTTACTTTATGGTGTTGGAACCTTTCTTCCACATTTTTGTCGGAAATTGAAAACATCCACTCTTCCGTCCTTCGGCTGTTTTCATGCACGCATTTTAATGTAGGGTTGTCTTACCTGACGCTTGTTGGATGATTGTGCTGGGCGAATGCAAACTTCATATTTGTACATCATCTCCCTGATTTCCTTTAATGAATCCTATTCATTTGTAATGTGCAGCACTTATACTTATTCGTCAATTAAATTTCCAATATCTGGTTTAGATTCCATGCATCTTTATACAGGAAAATATTTGTCAGTTTTATGCTGCCTTGTAATATCCTGATACAGTTTCAAAATTATAATAACCTTTCTTAAAAATAAGTTTGCATAAATTATATCTCCTTTAGGTAATATCAGTGTTATTTATTTTACCCATTTGTATTGTTGTCTTTATTTTTTAGAAATTTCTTAGAGAATGCTATATGCTTCTTTGACATATCATGGTGATATATTTGTAATCTAAGAAATAAAGCTTTCCTGAATATCAGAGGACAGAGACACACTTTTAATCCTAGCACTCAGGAGGCAGAGATCCATCTGGATCTCTGTGAGTTCAAGGCCACACTGGGCTACATGAGATTGATCCAGTCTAGGAGAGAAACAGAGCCAGGCAGTGGTGGCACACACTTTTAACCCCAGTATTTGGGAAGCACACACCCCATTAATCCCAGCACTAGGAAGGCTGAGATAGGAAGTGAAATGGCTGGGTGGAGAAAGGCATATAAGTTGTAAGGAGACAGGAACTGGAGAGCCTTTTGGCTGAGGACTCAGGGGCATTCAGTCTGAAGATTTGTGAAGACAGGACCTTTGCTTTCAGGCTGAGGATTTGGTGAGGTGAGAAGTGGCTGTGGCTTGTTTCCTCTGATCTTTCAGCATTTACCCCAATATCTGGCTCCAAGTTTTATTATAAGATCATTTAGGATTTGTGCAACAATATCACACTCTACTTTAGAACATCTCTGGAGATTGTGTGGTTAAAGAACGTTTTGATTTCACATTTATCTCTCTTTTCTTAATTCTAAGACATATTTTTAAGTTTTGATTATGTGTCCATATTGGTGTGGGGAGCTTTTTGTGAGACAGTCTATTTAGACAAGAGTGTAGAATGCCCCTGTGGGATCTAGACAAGAGTGTATGTAGAATGCTGAAGTAAGGTGGCTGTGAGCTCCCTGGTGCAGATGTTTGGTAACCAAACTTGTGTCTCTGTCAAGAGCACCATGTGCTCTTAACTACTGATCCATCTCCCCACTACCACTTCCATGTAATCACACTATATGTACATTTTATTTACATTAATCTATATTTACATTCATATACATAGTTACCTATGACACTGTTCAATTTTGCATTTTCTTACTTGAGCAAAAGTGAAGGACATCATTAATGAGATTGCTTGTGGGGTTATGCTGATAATAAATTATATTGTTAGGAAATTTTCATTTTCTCTCTGTGCATGTGCATGTGTGTAAGAGTGTGCATGTACAAGCACACATGCACTTGCATGTCCACAACTGTTAATGTAGTCTGTCTTTGCCACAGTATGCTTGTGGAAGTCAGAGGATGAATTCACAGGCCCCACGCCTTCTACCTTGCTTGAGGCAGGTTTCCTTGTTTTTTGCCACTGGGTACCTGCATATACAACACTAGCTTACTCAATGTCATTCAGTGATTCTCCTGTCTGTCATGACTCATCTCCACATTGGAGCACTGCTGTGTTCAGCTATTTTGTGGGATCTGGTAGGGTCTACCCTATGCCTGTCTGGTTCCAGAAGAAGTTCTTTCCCCAAGGTCAGGCATTTAAACAAAAGCCCCTATTTCCTCAGGGGCTTGAAGAAAAATCCCTGCTTCCTAAAAAAGAAGTCATTCTTACCTCTGGCAGGAGGAATTTAAGGCCCTTTATTAGCATATGACTGTGGTGCCTTTTAACTTGTCAAGGTCAGTGCTAACCTCTAGGCTCCATTGGACCCTGCCTACAAGCCCCAACCCAGCTCTCACAACCTCCCTTTCTCTTATTCACATTTAACCCTGAAAATCTTCCCGTTCTCTCTCCTTGCTTTCCCAGGAGAAACAGCCTTGGCAGTTTGGATTAAAGTTTTCCCTTTTCCACCCATGGAACAGCCATGTTTTGTTTCTTTATGGTGCCCATTTTCATTCAGGGAATTCTAACCCCATGCCTTCATTCTTGCTCATCTTAAAGCAATTTTCATCAGGTACAGTCTTTCAAATGTTCAATGATTCCAACAATGCATATGTAAGTTTCCTACTTTTTTCAACAAATCCATTGGGAGATCTTTGACCAGTCTGTGGTCAGTGTATTAAAAACTGTACTTGTGTGTGTTTTGTTTATACTTTGACTATTTTTGCTTTATTTACCTTTTCTAATATTGCATTATGGTATGATTGCTTGACGTCTATTTTATCCTGCTTGGAATTCACTGAACTTATTTCAAAATATTTTACCTTATTGAAGGAAAAATAAGCAAATATTTGTTTGGTTTTTTTGTTTTGCTTTGTTTTTGGCCCTAATTTAAGAAAAAGAGTACTGATAAAATGATTCCTAATGATATTCTGCTGTACTAAAGGATTAATACTTATCTCAACTGTAAGGGGCCCAAAACAGCTTGACCACACTGCTGCCATGAAAGGCTTACTGGTAGGCAACATCCCAATCCAGGAAAAGCCTTAAGCTGACACCACCCAGAGATCCACCCAGGGAAAGGCCAGCATCTAAGGGGAACTGACATCCCAAACATTCTAACTGTTAGATAAGATTGCCAGATGTCCCTGAGCCTAGCACATACCTATTTTCCTTTCACCAAAATCCCCCTTAGATAAATATCAGCCAATGGGGTCCTGAACCTTGGAAATCCCCTCGCCAACCTTTACTATGATAAAAACCTTACCCTACCCCTGCTTGGCACTCTCTGCTCTCACTGCTTTGTCGGACTGATAAGAGAGTCTGGGCATAATATTAATAATCAGAGAAGCTTCCTCCTGCAGAAGATGGAAATAAACACAGAGACCTACAACCAAACATTACAGAGAGAGGGAGAGAAACCATAGAAGGCACAGCTTTAAAACAGATGTATCCATTAAATGTCCTCCCACAGAGCTCAAGGATCCCAGTGCAAAAGGAGGCAAAGAGCATTAAGAGCCAGAAAGGAGGAAAGTCACCAGGAGAACAAGGCCCTTTAAATCAGCTGAGCAAAGCCCATATGAACTCACAGAGACTGTAGCTGTAAACACAGGGCATACATGGGTTTGTACCAGGTGCTCTGCAAATATATTATAGCTTTGAGATTAGTGTTTTTATGGGATTCCTGAGAGTGTGAAGGGCGGGTCATTGATTCATGTGCCTTCTCTTGAGGTTCTTTTTCTTCTGTTGGTTTGCCCTGCCCAAATTTGAAGCCATGGCTTTGGTTTTATCTCACTGTCATATTTGGTTGTTATTTCTTAGAAGCCTGTTCTTTTCTAACGAGAAACAGAAAGGGAAGGGAGGTGGAGAGGAACTGGGAGGAACAGAGGGAGGGGAACTGTTATCAGATGATATTGTATGAGAAAATATCTGTTTTCAGTAAAAGAGAGGACCTCCTTTGCCTCCACTCCTCTTCCCTCCTTCCAAAAGTCGTAACAAACATTTATACTCTTATTACATTTTTTGTCTTTTCTTATTTATCTTTGCAAAGTATGCTCCTTAGTTATTGTTAAGTCAGTAGATCAATAATTATTTTCTGTTTCTTAAAATTTGTCATTTAACCTCTTATTGAATCAGTAATTTTGTTTAATTTATAGAAGTTTAACTTCATGTTTATGGAATTTTTTTACATGAACTTTCTCTTGGCAGTATTAGATTCATTTATAATTTTCATTGTCTTGTCCCATCCTATGATGTATTAGAATGCAAATCATAATCATTGTAAGCCTCCACTAATAACTGCAATTTCCAGATGACATAGCTAGTAGTTTCATCCTTTGTTCTTTTTCTAGTTTTAAGTCCTAAAATATCAACTGCTGGTAATAAACCACTAAATTATGATTGGCATCTGGGCATTACATGTACAAGATGTATGAGTTTGTTGGTGGTACTTGTGTCTATGGGGGGGTTGTTTATTCTCTAATGTGGAAATGAATAGGAAATGCCATTTTGATGAGGTTATGCTTCGCATGTCTGGGGCACTTCCTACTAGTTTTTCCTTATAGTTTAGCATTACACTTTAAAGGCTTATTCTCTAGGAGATCAACACTACTGCAGTCTTTGATTTAGTAATCTGGACCTGAACCCTCAAATTTTTGTTCTACTGCTTACTTTTGTTTAGTTTATTAATATTTTCTCCATTCTCCAGAAGAAAGCTCCCAAATTTTGGTACAATTCACCAGCAATAAATTTCTCTTAAATCTTGTCATTTTCTTAGAGCTTTACTTCTTAAATTCCACTCTTTTTTGGAAACTCTAAAATCCAGGTTTTGTCTTGCAAGCCCTATGATGTTTCACATGTTACCCAACTTTTCTTTTTTTTTTAATACTTAATCTTATCAACAGAGGTAAGTATTCACAAATGTGCAGAAATTACTTCTTTCAGAAAACTTCCACTCAGAATAAATTGGGAAATTAAACTCAAACAACTGTAATAAGTCACTCTGGTACAAGGCTTTCTGACTACACAGGATATAAACTGCAGACCTCAGCTGAATGGAATCAGTGGGGCTTTAATGCTGGACTTCAAATGAAGATTCAATCTGAGTGTTGGGATATAGTTCAGTCTGTGAAATACTTGTTGTGTGAATTCCACCCTTAAAACCTGTGTTTAGAAGCTGGTAGTGGTATGTGTAATTCCAATAGAGAGAGCCAAGTGGATCCTTCTGTAATCCATAAACTCCCAGGCTAGATAACTGGCAAGTTCCAAGTTCAAGGCAAATGAGAAACACTTAAGGTTACTGGAGGAATAACCAACCAGGTTTATATCTGATGTCCACTTATACATGCACCCATGCAAATATACCACTTGCATACACACACACACACACATACACACACACACACAAATATACAGAATCTCAAGGTGAGAGAAAGGCACTTTACAGATGAATAAATGACATAGAGTCTAGATTGTAATAATTCTATGAACAAGGCTAAATGGATCAGGAACTATTGCTTATATTTAACTGAGCATTTTAGGATACCCTTAAAAGTTGGAATTCATTTTGTAACCCATATAGTTTTGTTCAGAACAATTAGTATTCTGTATTAAGTTTATATATAGCCAGTTAGATATAAAAAGTTAAAATAATCTGCGTTCCCCACAATGGAAAAGAAAGAAATTTGATTTCTTTTCAAGTCACAGAGACAGGGCTGTTCACAGTGTCTTCCAATGGCCACATGTTTTTTCCCAGCTGCTTATTTATATTATCAGATACTGTGTATCAGTCTGGTGTCTGGAAGACAATGTTTTCTTGGTATCCTACATTCAAAACAGCACAGATATGCCAAAAACAAAAATTAAAATAGTAAAGCAAAATGTAAGAAATAACACAGTTTTGAAAGCAAGTATGCATTATTTATCAAAACATCTTGTGTAAGTAACGTAGAAGGGTATATACTATTATGTAATTTCATACTAAATTTCTCAGATCAAAAAAAAGGTAGGTCAAGACAGAGTTGTCTTTATTAGTCTAAAAGCATTGAATTTTTTAAGAATTTGATAGTAAAGACCATTTCATGTTGTTCAAATTTCTGGAGAAAAATACATTACATGGTTTGGAAGAATTTCTTTTATGGCTCCTTACATCTCCTTCAAAGCATTGTCCTCCCAACTTGTCTGTTTTTTTTTTTTCTTAGTAACCTGCTGTGTCCACTTTAGTACTGCTCAGATAGTATATACTATTATTTGCTCATTATCTGTATTTATGTTTTAGCAGGAAAATATCACCTCAGGTTTCATGGATATTAATGTTCCTGAAGTTTTGGTTTTGGAATTACGTGGGAAATTAAGAGTTGGGTCCTAGCTTGAGAAAATGGATCTTCTGAGAGCAAGCCATGAAAGCTATGCTCTGGCATTATGTCTTGTCCCATCTACACTTACTGATGTGTTGATGTGAGAAAAAGCAACCTCACTCCAGATTCCACCATAATTGAGTCACTCTGGAAGGTATTTTTTCTTTGCCAAGGTAAACTATCCCTTCAGATAATACGTACAAATAAACATTCTTTCCCTTAAATTGCTTCTTTTCAGGTATTTGGTTAGAGCAATGAGAAATGTTACTGATCCACTGTGTTTATTAACTTTATTGCATATACCTGTACATTCTTAAATGAACAATATTATCATATATTATCTAAAAAAAAATTTACTTACCCTCTAGATGAAGAAACCTAGCCAAATTTTAGAAAAAAAAAGATTCACCATACTCTGCCAACTTTTCTTTAATACTACTGCTTTTTTTCTAACTATCTTATTTTGCCATAAGTTCACTTTTATTTGCATTTATATCTTCTGATTGGTAAACAATAGTCATGTTTGCTCCACAGACAGTATTTACAAACAGCACATGCTGTCAACACTCAACCATCTCTGGTAATATTAATGTTTAAGTAGTCAACCTAAATTCAAGTTTTCTCACTTCTGATTATTAATTAGCCTCTAAGAGTTCTTCATCTACATTTACTAAGTCAGCCTCATAATCAATGTCATTTTCTTCTACTTTTATGCATTTCTGTGAACTCATAAAAATATGTTTTTAATCTTCATTTTCTCTCTGGAATCGTCTCACATACATCACAAAATTTAAACTTAATTACATATTTTTCTAATTATTCAAGAGGTATCTCTCATTTATAAAAGACCATGTGAAAAAGTTCAGGAAACCTGGAATCTCTGTCTATTTTGAGAGGTCAGTATAAAGCCAAGCACATATCTTACCTTCGGTAATGTTTAACCCATTATGCCTCTTGGACTTCCCACAGGAGCACAGACCCACAATCAGTATGGAGACTATCACTGTAATAAGTTTTTCTTGACTTTATTCATATGGAAAAATATAATTAGCAAAATAACAATAGTAGATTCTCCCCTAGAGATTATGAACTCCCCAGAATACAGACTTTGTATGCTGTTGTTAAAAAGGTATATATATTTTAAATTATGAACAATTTTCAAGAGACAAAAAGTACTATTAACCATAATCCCCAATTACACTTTGTATGTTAATACTTACTTAACTTATAATAGTACTTTGAATGGAAGAAGGAAAGAACAAGACATTCTAGAAAACACACAAAGAAATCTACAGTGAAAATTGTATGAACTTATTATGCTCAATCACTTTAGACCACTTTTTATTTTATTTAGCCAGCTCACAATTTCTTTATTTTGATGTATGATATCAAAGACACAAAACTAAAGTGTTTATGAATTCATAAAAATAATTTATTGTTGTAGGATGACTAATATGACACCGAAAAATTAAGTAGTAAGACTTAAAAGAAAACAACCATACTGTTTGTCTTTTTGTCACTCATTGGTAATGTATCAGATTATCAAAGAAAAATTTCTCTGTACGTAGTCTTTCTTAAAGAAATAATATTGACTGGTCATTAATACAATGTACTAAAATAGGTCACAATGTTATTCAACTTAAAAAGGTATACAAAATCTAGATGTAAATTTAGGGATTTTTGACATAATTTAAGTATATTTTCAATGAATAAATTAAATCTAGTTTAAAATCAGCTGAATTAGTAAGCATATTTAAAGTGAACAATGTAGAATATTATAACTTAATATATGGTGATATTTTAATTGTACTGAAATGTGATTTTATTTGTATGTTAATGAATAAAGTTACCTGGGGGTCAGAGCTATTAGCAAGCCATAGCAGAAACTGGGCAGTGATGGTGCACGCCTTTAATCCCAGCTCTTGGGAGGCAGAACTAGGCGGATCTCTGTGTGTTCAAGGATACAGCCAGTATGGAGACACAGGCCTTTAATCTCAATACCAACCATAGAAGACCTGGAGGTCTGTACAGACAGGCAATGACGAGGAGGTCATGTGGTTGGGTTTACAACCAATGAGAAGGCAGAATAGAAAGTCTATAAAAAGGACAAACAGACAGGAAGTAGGTCTCTTGCTGAAGAGGACAACAGCAGCAGTGAAGGGTAAGGTTTTTAGCTCTGACCTATTGGGCTTTCATCTCTGCATTAGCTCTGTGTTTCTTATTTGACAAGACCATTCATCTACAGGGGGGTGTAAATTATTTCAAAAATTGTCATTATGACATGTAGTGTAGATGTAACCAACTGCCTTATTAAATAATAAACACAAAGCCAATGTAAGGATGAAAGCCCAAAGAGGTCAGAGCTAAGAATCTTACCACTTTCCGCCAGCTAGCCTCTCCCGCCAAGAGACCTCTCCGAAAAGGAGTTACTTTCTGTGCGTTTGACTTATAAAGAGTCCTTGTTCTTCCTTCTCATTGGTTGTAAACCCAACTACGTGACTGCCTCGTCACTGCCTCTCTGTCCAGACCTCCAGGTCTCTATGGTTGGTATTGAGATTAAGGGCATGTGTCTCCAATGCTGACTGTATCCTTGAACACACAGAGATCTACCTAGTTCTGCTTACCAAGTGCTGGGATTAAAGGCGTGGACCACCACCGCCCTGGCTTTCGCTATGGCTTGCTAATAGCTCTGACCCCTAGGCAACTTATTTATTAACATACAAACAAAATCACATTTCAGTACAAATAGAATACCACTATAATGTAGTTTAAAAGAAACCTAGATATGCCTTTAAAAATTAAGTTGACATCTCCAAATAAGGGTAATTGGCTAGATTTACAGTACCAGGCACAAATTCCCTCTTGTTGATGCATAATCAAGTTCAATTAAAGAGCTGCTGGTTCTCCTCAAGATGGAAGTGCATTTTGCACTATTGTGGAGATAGGGGCTTCTTCATATCACAAGGAAGCTATGCTCATGTACTGTCAATAAGATGTTTTCTTTAATAACACAGCAAAATGACATCATCTGAAAAGTAAACATGGACAGGTAATTCCACATAGTTCTGTCTCTCAATGAAGAGCTACAGATAGTCAATGGTTAGAGAGAGGGAGTATCAGTTTCTTCCAGGAAGAAGCTACCACATAGGTTTCCCAATTCTAAGTGATCAGCCCTGGTCACATGAATATACAAGAACAGCTAAATAGACTCTATAGGAGATATAAATACATATATGTGTGTATGTAGATCATATATTAGATATAATAGAAATATTTCATACATATATATCCATTTATATTTTCCTATATATATGATCATGAATTTGTGAGGGGGTGTGAAGAAGAAGTTAGAAAAAAAGAGAAGAGGTGTTATATAGATAAGTGTTCATATATGAAGTCCTCTGAAAGTAAAATTCTTAAAGAAAAATAAAAATTTAATTTATCGTCTGATGTCTATTAAAACTTGTTTTACTATAATAAAATAAAATAACTTTGCTATAATACATTTTATATTTCTTTAATATGACACATACATTTAGTTATAGTGACTTTGAATTTCTTTCATTCCTCAGTCTCTATGCTATGCTCATTCCTCTCTTTAGCCAGGAATATTTCTTCAGTATTTTCTTTAGTTTGGGTTTATTGTATATAAATGTTTTTATCATGGGAATGTCTTTTTGTCTCTTTCAGTTATGGAAGATAGTTTTGCTAGATATATGTATACAAATTTGCTGGCTCTTTTAAGACTTCAAAACATTACTCCATGCCCTTTATAATTATGCCTTCACACCATTTTAAGTATTATTTTAAGTTTTTCTAGAAGATGGTTTTAGGCAAAAATGAACAACAGATGCACAGTAATTCGATGTAAGTCCAGCTAACAAAATAGCAATAGCAGGTTCTCCACTAGTGCCTGCTTCCTGACATGTGAGGAACGACGCATGCATTACCAGTGACTGACTAGTAATACCTGTCCCTTAAAGCGAATGACTGTCATTCCCATCACTTTACCTCAGTGACCGGAATGCCTGTCCTTCGGGTTTCTATCTTATATGCCTCATGCTACTTATATTTCAGTTTTTTTCCTTTATATTTAGCATCACAAGTTAGCTTCCAAATACCTTTGTAGTTAGATATATTCTAACTTTACATCTTGGTGAGGGGAAAGAAACCAAATTACCTCACTGGTCTGAGGAACAAAAGGTTTTGGATTTAAGTTTTATCCTGAGTTCAAATGGAAGAAATAATTCCTACTAGACTTGTTTTGTAATTATTAAGTGTTGCATTGTTCAGTAGATTTGTTGAATATTTGTTAGTGTATATATTTGTCAAATAAGTCATAATTTGCAGTGAAAGTACTAGACACTTTATGATATGATAATTGAAGACTTGCCAGATTCCAGAACACATAGCCCTCTAAAAAAAATTCTTTGGCTTCTGTATTTTATATGGAAAACAAAGTCAGTTTGATAATTTCATTTAGAGCTTTTTTTTATGATTTATTTATTATGTATACAAGCGTTCTACCTGCATGTATACAGGCCAGAAGAGAGCACCAGTTCTAACTATAGATGGTTGTGAGCCACCATGTGGTTACTGGGAATTGAACTCAGGACCTCTGGATGAGCAGCCACTGCTCTTAACCTCTGAGCCATCTCTCTAGTCCCATTTAGAGCTGTCTAAGGCTTTTTAAATATCACATAAATATAATATATGACCATAACAGTAACAGACATTGAAATGGACAGGGTCTTTTTAGTCAGGAGTTCCAGTTATTAAACAGAGTGTCCAGGTAAATGTTAGTTCCATTTAAATCAGAATTATTTTTATAAGTATGACATATATATATTAAAATCATATACTAGGAATTATTCATGATTATCTGGACTAGAGTTAGCTGGGCATCCTGTATTTTCACTTTCTAAATATATAAAGATATTGGTAGTGAAGTTCTATATTGACCTAGAAACTTAAGGCAAATTCTGCCTGTTACTACTGACCAAAATATATGGAGTCACAATAAAATAGTACTAAGCAAAAAGATTGTGTTAGTATGTAAGACTTTTTTATTGTGTTTCTTAATAATTTATTTTATATTTTTATTAATATAATTTTCAAATTCAGATATATTGTGATCATATTCTCCCCTCTTCCAAGTCACTCCAGATCTTCTCCCCTTCTACATACCCATCTAACTTTAAGTTCATTCTCAATAAGCAAACAAAAATTAAATACAACAAAATCTCCGAAACCAAAAAATGATCCCAAAATAAGAAGAAAGAATAAAAATCAATTAAATATAAAAAACAACTCCTCCACCAAATTCTAAATCAATAAACACACACACACACACACACACACACACACAATGAACAAACGAATAAATGTGAAGTCCAATTTTATTTTGATCAACTACTGCTAAACATGTGGCCTGTCCTGGTGTGGTTGATATACTTAGTTTCACTCTACTAGAGAAAACTGATTTTCCCTCTGCAAGCAGGTAAATATGACAACTCAGTTGTTAACGTTTACCCTAGTATCTAGGATTTAATTGATTAATTAATTCTTCCATTTTAAAAATACAACAACATAAAATATAATGAGATAAAGCAAAAACTATCACATTAGAGTTGGGCAAGACAAACAAACAGAGGGGAAAGAACCTAAGAGAGGCACAAAAATGAGATACCAATTCCTTTGCACACTCAGGAATTCCATAAAAATACTCAACTAGAAAACATAAAATATGCTGAGATGGCCTGGTGAAGCCCCATGTGAGGACTGTTCATGCTGCTTTAGTCTAGTGAATTCATAGCAGCTTTGCTCATGTTGATTTAGAGGACCTTTTTTTCTTTTTTTATTTTATTTTATTTTATTTTTCTTTATTAAGAAATTTCCTACTTACTCCTCATACTATCCACAGACCCTCCTTCCTCCTCCCACCCCCCAGCTCTCTTTCCCAAGCCACCCCGCATCCCTACATCCCCCAAATTGAGGTCTCCCATGGGGAGTCAGCAGAGCCCAGCTCACTGAGCCTAGGTAGGTCCAAGCCCCTTCCCACTGTACCAAGGCTGCTCAAGGCATCACACCACAGGCACCGGATTCCCAGAAGCCTGCCCATGCACCAGGGACAGATCCCGATGCCCCTGCCTGGGTGCCCCCCAAAAAGTTTGAGTCAAACAACCGTCTTCTGTGTCCATAGGGCCATGCCCAGTCCCATGGGGGCTCCACAGCCACCAGTTCACAGTTCATGGGTTTCCACTAGTGTGGACCTTGTTTTCTTGGTGTCCTCCATCTCCTCTGGCTTTTACATTCTCTCTGCCTCTTTCCCATATGGTTCCCTGAGCTATGAGGAGAAGGAATTAGTAGAGACATCCCATTTAGGACTGAATGTTCCAAGGTCTTTCCCTCTCTGTCTAATACATGGCTGTGGGACTCCATATTTGTTCCTATCTTCTACAAGAGGAAGCTTCTCTGCTGCTAGCTGGACAAGGCACTGATCTATGAAAACAGAAGAATATCATTTGGAGTCATATTATCACTATAGTATTTTTTTTTGTGTTTATAACAGTATTATTTGGTTTTACCCTAGGCCCTTAGACTATCTAGTCTCAGGTTCTTGGTCACCCAGTGTTTAGTATGGGTTCTGTCTCATGGAATGGGCCTTAAGTCAAATCAGTTATTTGTTAGTTACTCCCACAATGTTCATGCCCAAATCATCTTTGCATATCTTGTGGGCAGTACACCATTGTAGATAAAGGGATTTGCGCTGTATGGTGTTTACATTTCTCCTTTGAGAGCATGGAGAATGTGTTCCTGTACCTGAGACACTGGAAGGTAGGAGTGATGCCTCTCTGCAGCCACCAGCTTAATGTATCCATTTTCAATGAGTTGTGCAGTTGTTGTCAACAATGGGGAAGTGTGGTGATATTTTATTTGTTCTCTAACAAATAAAGCTTGCCTGGGGATCAGAGGACAAAGCTAGCCACTGTATTAAGCATAGAGGTCAGGCAGTAGGCAGTGGTAGCACACGCCTTTAATCCTACCATTCAGATCTCTGTGAGTTCAAGGCCACACTGGGAACAGAGCCAGAAGTGGTGGCATATGCCTTTAATCCCAGCACTAGGAAAGCAGTAAGATGGCAGGGCACAGATAGGTATGTAAGGCATGAGGAAACAGGAAGTCTCTCTCCAGGCTGAGGATTTTGTAGAGGTAAGATGGCA